>CM042842.1:6599432-6688905 GCA_023653725.1 Bungarus multicinctus | reverse complement strand
CCTTCCCCCTTCCCCTGCCCTATCCCTTCATTCCTTCTTCCTTCCTTCCTTCCTTCCTTCCTTCCTTCCTTCCTTCCTCTCCCTCCCCTCCTTCCCTGCCTCCTTCTCCTTCCTTCCTCCCTCCCTCCCTCCCTCCCTCCCTTCCTTCCTTCCTTCCTCCAGTGATCCTTTTCTGTATGGCAGCCTTAATATTCCCCATAGGATTTTACATCAACGAAGTGGGAGGCCAGCCCTATAAACTTCCAAACAACACCGTGGTGGGCTCATCCTACGTACTGTTTGTTTTATCTATTTTCTTTACGATAGTGGGACTTCTGTTTGCTGGCAAAGTGTGTTTACCGGGCTGACGACCGTCTCTCCATCCTTTTTTTTTTGGGAGGGGGGGGTGGAGTGAGTTAACGGTCACGAAGGAGAATAGAACGCCGCCTGGCGCATCCGAGGGAAGTTGCTGAGGTCAGGCCGCCGTTGCAGTCTTACCGGGACGAGGAGGTTTCTCTGTTCTCACTATGCACTTTGGATTTTTTTTTTAAAGAAAACTTTTATTATTATTATTATTATTATAATTATTCCTTTTTACGGAGAGTCTTTTCCTCCCCCTCCATAACCATAACCAAAAAAAAACCCAAACAACCACGACTCATCTCGTCAGCATCTGGACGTGGTCAGGTGTGCACTGTGATCGGACCTCGTGTGGAAGGAGGGGAAAAAAAAGAACAGCTCTTTTCTGCACTCAACAACAGCATTATTTCTTTGGGGTTTTGTTTTTTTATTAATTTCCCTTTTCCCCACCCCCAGTTCGCTCAACTCCTTCCGCATCAGCGTACTGTACCCCCCCCCTTCCCCCCCTTCCCCTCTTTCTTCGAAATGATCTGACAATATTGAAAGTCTCAAAAGTATTTATGCACTTTGGTTGAACAGGCGTTTGCCAAGGGCGGGGCTGGGCCTCACCCAACCTTTAGAGATTTAGCCTCTTCCTTCTATGATAGGCAAGAAGCATTTGCCATCAATCCTTCCCTCTCTCTCCCCCCCCCCCCTCCTCCTCCCCGTGTTAAACACCCCCACGCACACAAGTAATCAAGTCTCATGTTAGCTGCATCCTGAAGCCGGTAGATCAAAAGACATTTTTTGGGGGGAGGAAATCTGTTACGAAGATCCGTCTACTCTCCACCCTCGCTCATGGTTACCATCTCCCGATGACTCCAGGTGGGGCTGAGAAATTCTTCCATATGTATTTATGTGTGTGTGTGTGTGTGTGTGTAGGTGTGCATGCGTGTGTGTGTATTTATATGTATGATGCAGTACACCGAATGTCTGTGTATGTGTATTCACACACAAGCACGCACATATGTGTACATGCCGACCGACACAAGCGAAACACTGTGGTGTGCAACACTAGGGCTTGCAAAGGAGAAAGAAAGAGAGAAAGGAAAGAAAGAAAGAAAAAAAAAGGAAAGAAAGAGAGAAAAGAAAGAAAGAAAGAAAGTAAGAAAAGAAAGCCATTTCTTCAAAGGCCACATCAGTGAGAAAGTCTTCAGTATACCTCATTCGCTGTAGCAGCCCTTGCTTTTTGATAATTTTTTACAATAGATACCAACAACTCCATGCCTTCCTCCATGCAATTTTAAGCTAAACTAAGAGGGTTGCTTCTCCCACCCCCTCCTGTTTCTCCTCCTTCCCCTCCTCCTCTTCCTCCTCCTCCTCAGTCTCCTTGATTTGAATCTTGGTGATCAAAAGATGAAATCATGTCTTCTTTTTGAAAGCTCTAGTCCCAGCGATGGGAAGTTCGACCCAACAATTTAGCGCATAATTTTAAGCAGCGTAAATAGTTGGGGGACTCTCCTCTTTTAGAGGTCTTGTTCTTTACATCATGGTGGGGGTTTGGCCCAGATAATCTGCCACCAGCATCTCCGATACAGTAGACCCCCAAACAGCGCCCCAAAGCTACCAGCAAAGCAAGCCCAAGGCTTCCCCCCCCCCCCCACACACACACTTTGAAAGTGTTATTTCTTCTGTTGTTATGTCACAAAAGAACAAGGTGATTATTGGATAATGCAGGGTGTTGTTGTTGTTTTTGAATGGCCTGTCTCTTTTCAGGGGCCTTTGCAAGTAATGCCTTTCTCTTCCTTGACAGATACTCTCAGAAAATAGTATCGCCAATATTTAGATGCAGGCCTGCCTCCTCGGTTTATGTCCGACACACTGCCGTTCGGCCCCCCCCCCCCCTGAAACCAAAAACTGGGCACACAACAGCAGGAGGGAGGCAACCCACACATCACCCAAAGCATGCTAAGCAACGCTATAAATCCGTCATGCAGGATGCAACCAGGGATGGGATTCAGCCGGTTTGAGCGAATCGGATGTGAAATGTACACCTGGTTCGCCGAACCGGTAGTTGAACCAACTGGCTGGCCCCGCCCACTCCGCCCCTCCCAGGAGCCTCCACGTGGCCCTTTTTTGGATGCAGGTAAGTGGAGGCGAAAAACGGGCCCGTTTCCAGCTTCTGGATGCTGGGGGAGGCCGTTTTCGCCCTCCCAGAGGCTCAAGGGGAGCCTCCGGACCTTGGTGAAGGCGAAAAATGGCCCTCGCGGAAGTTCCGGTAGGCCACGCCCACCCATCAACCAGTCAGCGAACCGGTTGCTGGGATTTATTAATCCCACCCACCCCTGGACACAACGGTCCTGTCTTAGACTCCCTGGGTCAGCATTCCAGGAACCTTCCTGTCCAGCCAATAGCTCCGAGGACAGACCTCTCTCGAAAGATTGCTTTATTTAGATAGTAACTGGCACATCTGTGGAATCCCGAATCTGAAAGTTTTCAGGCTTCCTTGTAATATTCAAATCCATTCCCCCCTCCCTCCCCCCCCCTTAGCCGTCATCACATCCCATCGGCCAATCACGATCCGTCCCAAAGTTAAGATCCTTATTTATTTCATATTCAATGACCTTGAACTAAGAAAAGAATTTTATTTTGTCTACTTAGAGCTACTCGATTGAATCCAACACCCCCCCCCCCCCCCATTCCACTTTCTCATGCTGTGTGGCAGCTTGGGAGCATCGAATCTCAATATGGCTTCCAAAGCTGACACCCTGCATCTGAGAATCTTAGCTCAAAAGATAGCTCTCCCTCGTTGCTTGCAGGAAAATGCTCGTGGTTGAAGGAATTGTTGAGGGCTTCCCCTGCCACACAGTGGGAAAGATAAGATTCCCTGTTGCAAACAGACCCAAGAAACCCCTGAAGACCAAAGGATTCTCACTTCAATAGTGTAGGTTGTTATTTTTTTTTTTAAGGAAACCTATTGTGGTTGAAGGAAACGACTACTAAGGTTGGCTTGACCATCGTACTGGAAGGGTTCCTACCACCTTCTCAATGCCATGCAGGGATCCCCCATTTGTTCAGGGCAGGTGGGCCCTTTGACTCCCTGAAAATGCTGGGCCAGGGCCCCACTCCCATTGATTCTTCTCAAAGGGTCAACGGGCCTTGCATGGAATCCATGAATCCACCCGTTGTTGGCATCCATTTTAGCTTCGTTCAGGTCGGTGTTAGAAAAGAGGTAAAGGGACAGGGTAGAACATCTGGCAGCCAAAGGTGGTGTGTGCTGGTAGCATTGCCACCCTGGCTGCTACGCTGAGGATCCTTTCTTGTGGATAGCCACAGGAAACACTAAAAGGAATTGGTTTGCAAGCAAGTTTTTCATTAACTGAGTTTGTGGATGACTGCAATTTCCCTTTCTAAACCGGAATAAGCGACTTGAGTTTCCTTTTGTTGTCGGAGCGTACTGTCTGTCCTTTCAGTTGGCAGAAGAATTCCTCCACCCCACCCCAAAACGGGCGAGTATATTTTAATGGTTTTGTGAAATCATGTCCTCATTTGGTTTAAGGTCAAGCATCTTAAGGTTTGCCAGGTGTTAAGCAGTGAGTCCTGAAGACATGTATCTCTGCGGACAGAACACCAGGTTCTGTAAATGCTGGACCGTTTTTTTTTAACAAACAAAAATGTAACTCCTAAGTTAAAATAATGGCTGCAAACAGGAGCAGGTTACCTTTTGCAGGTCAAGAGTTAGGGCTAATATTTGGGGGAGGATAAGGGCCACGGCGGTCGAGACACAGCACAAAAAAAACAGGTGGCACAGTTGGACAAGGCTGGGGTTCTTCTCTCTCGCCCTCTTTTGTAGGTTTGTGTGTATATGTGAGTCTTTGCTTGGTTTTGTTGGATGGAAATAAGGTCTTCGTGCTGCTTTTAGAGTTTGTGCCGTCATTTTCATGTGTTCTTCCCCTCCGCACTGAAATCGCACCGCCAACTGTTAGCGGTTCCACCCCTTCACTTGTAAGCAGACTTCAAAGGCTGCTAAAGATTGAGTCTGCAGTTGCAAGACGTTCTCCACAATGTCCCACACCAGTTGTAGGGGGCCCCATGGCATGGCTGAGCCGTGGCCCCTTTTCTCTTGAGCTCTTGATATGAAAAGCATCTGCCCAACCACCTTATGCCTATCCAGCTGCGGTTTTAAAGACATGTGCTTCCAAGCCCTGGCATGATGTTATTGGGGTTCATTGAACAGATGTTCTACAACCTCAGTGTTGCACATCATCTGTTGCAGGTTGCTCGTTCAGAATTTAGGCTAGAGATTCATCCTTTTCCTCTCCCTTCAATACACAAATTGCTCCGTTTCCTGCATCCGGTGCTGAATTCTCACCTCCACCACGCACCTCTTAACAGAAGTGGATTCTAGTTCTCTCTCTCTCTCTCTCTCTCTCTCTCTCTCCCTCTCTCTCCCTCTCTCCCTCTCTCTTTTTACTAGTCTCATCCCATCTCACTGACTCAACTCCCTACCTGGGGGTCTCCAAATGTGGCCATTTTAAGACTTGTGGACTTCCAACTCCCTGAATTCCCACGCTGGCTGGGGAATTCTGGGACTTTGAAGTTCACAAAGTGGCCCAAGTTAAAAAAGTTGCAAGCATGGCTGGCTGAGGAATTTCTGGCAGTTGAAGCCCGCCAGCCTTAAAGTGGCCAACTTTGGAGACCCCTGACCTAGATAATTTGTGAAGAAGAGAAGGTCTCTCACTCCCATCATTTCCTTAGGCATCACCCAAGTCTCTTGCCCCCTCTTCTCTAAGACGAAGAGCCGTGATGCAAAAACCCAACTCCTAAACCCATTTTCAATCAGGATGGGCCACAAGAAAGCAAGCAGCCCAACCCTGCTTTTTTAGTTTCCTTCTGGAAACGCTTAAGAAAAGGGGAGAATCAACTAACTGACATCCCCTACAAGCAGGCCTTGTAGAAAATTTTAGAAGCGTCTTAGCCGTCTTCGATGAACAGCCTTGAGCTAACATTAGGACGCTACCCACAAAAAAAAAACCGACCCCAGCAAAAACATTGGTGGATTTGTATCCTCTGCAGAGTAGGTGGCCAGAGTGGATGGACACACACTGTCCCCAAATAGATAGATAGAATTCTTTATTTGGCCAAGTGTGATTGGACACACAAGGAATTTGTCTTGGTGCAAATTCACGGGAGGTTCCTTCCGTGACCCTAAGAAAGCCCCCATCTTGTCGAGTTTGACAAAATACACATTATTACTACGGTGACAGAGAACGGTGAAGTTTTTTGCCACGCAAAATGACTTTTTACGCCCTAAATTTTTTTTTTAAAAAAAAATGGGTGACTTTTTCACGTCACTGCCTAGAACAGAGGTCTCCAACCTTGGCAACTTTTAAGACTTGTGGACTTCAACTCCCAGAATTGGGTACTGGCTATACCTAAATTTCCTGGTATAGGGCTGGAGAATTCTGGGAGTTGAAGTCCACAAGTTTTAAAGTTGCTTTTTAAAGTTGCCAAGGTTGGAGACCTCTGGCCTAGAAAACTGGAGAAGCACATTGGCTGGAAATCACGCAGCGCCCACCACACCCGGCCACTGTAAGGAATCCACGCTCACTCGCTCCCTCTGATCCTGGATCATCATCTTGTTACGTGAACAGACGTCTCAAATCAGAGCTGCATCAAGCGGAAGGCCGAAACGTTTTGCCTTTAAATGGGGACACCGAACCATTTCTTGGACGGGGGGGGGCGGAAAAAAAAAATCAATAAATCCCCCGCGATTATTTTTTCTAAAATAAAAAATGAGGGCAGGGCAGGGAGTTTTAAGGGGTGGGTGGCTGGGTGGGGGAAATCAACTCTTGCTTTAAATAGAATCGCAAAAGTGTGCAGTATTAATTTATAGCAGAAAGGCCATATCTTGTAAACTGTATATAAAGCAGTTTTTTTAAAAAAAAAATTGGTGCAAATGTCTGTCAGTTTTTCTGTCTGTTGCATTGGGGGTTTCCGGGAGGGGTGGGGCGGACATCTGATCCCTCTTTGTGTGTATGTCTGTCTCTGTGTGTGTGCGTGTGCGTGCGTGCGTACGTGTGCATTTATTTTCACTGCTCGCAGCCTTCCCCAATCCAGCTTGTGCAGAGCACCAGGTTCGAGAAGGCAGCCTGTAAAAACTTTGGAGTCAATTATGCCTCGTTCCTCTTAAAACCCTGGGGTATGTGTGTTACGTTTTATTTTTTTAAAACAACAGGTCTTACTTGTCTTTTAAATGTCTGCACCCTCCATTTGGCTCTCTTTGCATTAACTATCTTGTCCAAAGCAATTCATATGAACAGAGATTGGGGGAAAAGCCTTTGAAAACTGCCAGATCGGTTTGATAAAGGCAGTTTATTATTAACCTTGGGGAAGAGTTAGCTGCTGTTTCATTGATGCCTCAACCTCTAATACAGAGGTCTCCAAACTTGGCAACTTTTAAGATTTGTGGACTTCAACTTCCAGGATTCTTGAGAGTCGAAGTCCACAAGTCTTAAAAGTTGCCAAGTTTGGGGACCCCTGATCTAATGTCTTTGGAGGGGGAATCAAATGTTTATTTTATTTTTTTAAAAAAATCTTCCCATCTATGGTGCAATCAGAAGTTGTTGGGTTTTTTTTGCATTCATTTTTGATAAGCTTCTTATCTATGCAGCCAAGGCTTTTGTTACAAGTTTTTTTTTTAAAGCATTTTTTGGGGGGTCGCCCATCCAAGTGTCTCAAGTTGGATTAGTCTGCAAACAAGCCTGGGTTTTTCTTGCGGTCTCTAATCCTAGCGGCATTCAAGACATTTGTGGGGTGTGTGTTTGTGTAAAAAGACTGGTATCCATCCAGAAGTGGCTGAAGTAACATCTCCCAATTAACCCCGGTCAGTGAAGGCCGCTGAGAATTATAGTTCAACGCCTGGAAAGAAAGAAGAAGAAAAAATCAGAATTTGCTCTCCGTTATTGAATATCCCTTTTCGGGAGCGAATTCAAGCCAACTTTCTCCCAGGTGGCTTTTTCTAGAGAAATTGATATGAAGCTGCCACCACTCTTAACAAAGTTTGGCGGGAGTTGTAGTTCCAAGATTTAGGAAAGCCACATTTTTGCCTTATTTGACAAGTTTAGCCACGCTAACGTGCATCCAATGTAAATTTACAGCAGTTAAGTCTCCTCTGGGCATTTTCTTGCAAATATCACTTTCTGGGGCATTTTGGAGAAAGTCTAACTTTTCCCCACCCATCAGCTGCTGTTCGGTGTGCTGTTGTAGAAGTATGAAAACTTTGTGAAGGACACAAAACCCGAAGGAAATTAAATTCCAGTGAGATTTGCTTCCCTGTGAGATTTTAAAGTACTTGGGCTTTGCAGTGGTCCCTTCCCCTTCCACCTTCCACTGCTTCCCATCCTGCCACTCCCAAAATAATTGTTTTCTAATCGGTTTAATTGGGGTAGGGGTGCATACTTTTGTTTTTCTTTTTTTTTTGCAGTTAACTTCCCAACAAATTGTTAATACAGACTGTATAAAACGGACATGATTTTCCTCACTTGTATTTTTGTTATTGAGCAAGTTTATCAAAATAAATTCTCTACTGAAAGAAATCCACCCAGCTTGATTTGCTGTTTTCTTTTGTTTCCCAAATCTTTTTTTTTTTTTTTTTTTGTAAACACGGTTGGTTGTGGCAAACACATCCTCAGGGCTGAAGTGGTTTTTGGAGAGAGAAAAGATTTAAAATACACAATCTAAGAGCTTTCTGACAAAATTGAGCAGCAGCGCGTGAAACGTCCAATTATATAAGTGTCTGGTGGGTGGTGGTTGTTTTTTAAAGTGGATTTCCAGTTTCTAATAAACACAATGAAAACATCAAAAACACAACTCAAAGCTTCCCTCTTCCTTCCCCAAGATGGGTGGATGGATAAATGGATGGATGGATAGATTAGATAGATAGATAGATAGATAGATAGATAGATAGATAGATAGATAGATAGATAGATAGATAGATAGATAGATAAGATAGGAAGGAGGGAGAGAGAGAGAGATGATAGATTCTAAGCTAGATAGATGATAGATAATTGATGGATGATAGATAAATAAGATAGGGAGATTAGATAATAGATTGATAGATGAAAAAAGATAGAGATAGCTGATAGATGCATAAATCTAGATAGTGCTGATAGATAGATAAGACAGGAAAAAAGGAGAGGGAGATAGATTCTAAGATGATTGATAGATGATTGATGGATGATAGATAAATAAGATAGGGAGATTAGATAATAGATGATAAAAGAGATAGCTGATAGATGCCTAGGTGCTGATAGGTAGGTAGGTGGGTAGATAGGTGAGACAGAAAGGAGGGAGAGAGACGATAGATTGTAAGCTAGATAGCTAGATGATTGATAAATTGATGGGTATACAGAGATAGGGAGATTATATAATTGATAGATGATAAAAGATAGAGATAGCTTATAGATTAGATAGATGCAGATAGATAGGGGTAGGTAGGTAGGTAGGTAGATTATTATTATTATTATTATTATTTATTTGATTTATATACCGCCCCCTCTCCCCGAAGGGACTCGGGGCGGTGAACAGCCAATAAAAACACATATAACAAGGTACAAAATATGAGACAACATAGAATATTAAAATTTAAAAACTGAAATATAATATGGCTCTAATAAAATATAAACAAGTATTAAAAAGATTAAAACCCGATTAAAATTTAAAAACCCCTAGGCCAGTCCGGCCTGCCGAAATAAATGCGTTTTGAGCAACCGACGGAAGGCCATGAGATCGGGGGCGGCCCTTACCTCTGGGGGTAATTCATTCCAGAGAGGGGGTGCTCCCAATGAGAAGGCCCGTGCCCTCGGGGTCACCAGCCGTCCAGCCGGCGGCACCCCGAGGAGGCCCACTCTATGGGAGCGTACCGGTCGGTGGGAAGCCGATGGTGGCAGGAGGCGGTCTCGCAAGTAACCTGGTCCCGAGCCATGGAGCACTTTAAAGATAGTGACCAAGACCTTGAAGCGCACCCGGAGGGCCACCGGGAGCCAATGCAGCGCGCGTAGAAGTGGCATAACATGGGAGCCCCTAGGTGCCCCCATTACCACCCTCGCGGCTGCATTCTGCACCAACTGGAGCCTCCGGATGCTCTTCAAGGGCAGCCCCATGTAGAGAGCATTGGCATAGTCTAGGCGGGAGATCACCAGGGCGGAAGTGACCGTGCGAAGCGCATCCCGATCCAGAAAGGGCCGCAACTGGTAGATCCTACGGACCTGTCCAAAAGCCCCCCTGGCGACGGCCGCCACATGATCTTCCAATGACAGCCGTACATCCAGGAGGACACCCAGATTGCGGGCCCTCTCTGTGGGGGCAAGAATTTCCCCCCCCCCACAGCCAGCGATGGAACCAGCCGGCTGTATCGGGGTGCCGGGAAGCACAGCCACTCAGTCTTAGATGGGTTGAGCTGAAGCCTGTTCCGCCCCATCCAACACCGCACGGCCTCCAGGCATCGGGCCATCACTTCGACGGCTTCATCGGGGTGGCCCGGGGTAGAGATGTACAGCTGGGTGTCATCAGCGTACTGATGGAACTCTACCCCAAAGCCACGGATGATCTCACCTAGCGGCTTCATATATATGTTGAACAGGAGGGGCGAGAGCACCGACCCCTGAGGCACCCCGCAAACCAGGGGCCTCGGGGCCGACCTCTTCCCCCCTGCCAACACAAATTGCGAGCGGTCAGAGAGGAAGGAGGAGAACCACCGCATAACGGTGCCTCCCACCCCCAACCCCCCCAGCCGCTGCAATAGGATACTGTGGTCGACAGTATCAAAAGCCGCCGAAAGATCTAGGAGGACCAGGACAGAGGAATAACCCCTGTCACGGGCCCTCCAGAGATCATCCACCAATGCGACCAGCGCCGTCTCTGTGCTGTGCCCGGGCCTGAAGCCCGATTGGCGTGGATCCAAATAGACAGCTTCATCCAGGTGCTGGGGAAACTGTTGTGCCACCACACTCTCAACAACCTTCGCCATAAAACGAAGGTTGGAGACAGGACGATAATTAGATAACAAAGTTGGGTCCAGGGACGGTTTCTTGAGGAGGGGTCTCACCACCGCCTCTTTCAAGGCGGCGGGTAGATATCCCTCACTCAAGGAAGCGTTAATAATGCCCTGGAACCAACCTCGTGTCACCTCCCGGGTGGCCAACACCAGCCAGGAGGGACACGGGTCCAATAAACATGTGGTCGCATTCAGTCCCCGCAGTAACCTGTCCACGTCCTTGGGGGTCACAGGATCAAACTCGTCCCAAATGACTGTTCCAAATTCTGCCCCCGATTCCCCACCCAGAGCTGCCCATTCGGAGTCCAAGCCATCCCGGATCTAGGGTGGTAGATGCATAGAAATAGATACGGATAGATAGACAAGACATAGAGATAGATGATTATTTACTTATTTGTTTATTTATTGTCTCTTCCAAAGATTGACAACATCTGTAGTGCCCAGAGTCACATTTGTGAGATGAGTGGATAGTTAAATCTGAAAATAAACATGGTGTAGACTTCTTAGGCAAACATCTACAGCCTTTCAGGGCCCTTCAAAACCTCAGTTTTCTGCCTCAGACACCCTCAAAACCCTTTACAGATAATCCTCCACTTATAACCATTCGTTTAGTGACCGTTCAAAGTTACAACGGCCCTGAAAAAAGCAACTCGCCACCATTTTTCGCAGACTTCTCCCAACCGTTGCTGCATCCCCACAGTCACGTCATCAAAATTCAGGCCCCTTTGGCCACCGACTCGTATTTACGGCGGTCGCCGTGTCCTCAGGTCACATGACACCCTTCCCCCCCCCCCCCCCTTTTGCAACCTTCTGGCAAGCCAAGTCCATGGGAAAGGCCAGATTCACTCAACAACGCATAATGGTTCACTATGGCAAGAAAGGCCATAAAACAGGGCGAAGCTCACTGAACGACTGTCTCTCTTAGCAGCAGAAATTTGGGGCTCCGCTGCGGTTATAAGCGGAGGACTGGCCTGTATAGTCATCCTTAAGTGAGGACACCACAACCTGAATTAGATACCTGGAAGGTCCTATTCATTTTCTTCCCATGACACGCACATTTCAAAGCAGACGGAGCCATCTCTGGGTTCTTTACTCCAGGTCCTGTGGATGGACCCTGTGACATACACACATACACATACACAAACACACCTCCCCATTTTGCACAAAAATTGACCCTTGGGTCCTCTTGGGTCTTGCTTTCGAACAACACCCTTTAAACTCTTGCTTATAGAATGGACTTCCCTTCCCTCCCTCCCTTTCTCCTTCCCTCTTCCATCTCTCTTTCTCCTTCCTTCCCTTCCCTTCCCTCCTTCCCTTTCTCCTTCCCCTCTTCAACCTCTTTCTCCTTCCTTCTTTCCTTCTCTTCCCTCCCTCCCTTTCTCATTCCCTGTTCCATCTCTTTCTCCTTCCTTCCCTTCCCCTCCCTTCCCTCCTTCCTTCTCTTCCCCTCCCTTCCCTCCTTCCCTTTCTCCTTTCCCTCTGCCACCTCTTTCTCCTTCCTTCTTCCCTTCCCTTCTTCCCTTTCTCCTTTCCTTTTCCACCTCTTTCTCCTTCCTTTCCCCTCCCTTCCTTCCCTTCTTCCTTCCCTTCCCCTCCCTTCCTTCCTTCCCTTTCTCCTTTCCTTTTCCACCCCTCTTTCTCCTTCTTTCCCTTCCCTTCCCCTCCCTTCCTTCCCTCCTTCCCTTTCTTCCCCACTTCCTCCTCTCTTTCTCCTTCCTTCTTCCCTTCCCTCCTTCTTTCCCTTTCCCTCCCTTCCCTCCTTCCCTTTCTCCTTCCCCTCTTCCACCTCTCCTTCCTTTCCTCCCTCCCTCCCTTTCTTCTTTCCCTCTTCCCTTCTCTTCTTCCTTCCTTCCTTCCCTCCCTCCCTCCCGGATGAGAATGGTTGCTTCCGTTGCTATGGGAGATAGAAAACACAGGGCCAGCCAGAGATTAGACCCAAAGGCCCAAAGAGCATCAGCTGCCCGTGGAAGAGCTGTGCAAGAGCATGGCAGGTGCCTGGTGAGTCCCACATTTTGGAGAACTTCAGCTTGGGACAATGGGTTGGAAGAAGCCAGCTTGGAATTGGGAAGGGCTGTGACCCCCAAAAAAGGTGTGTGGGGGGGGGGGAAGCTGACTTTTATTGACTTTCAACGGTCTTAGAAAGTGGAGGAGAATTACGTGTGTTTACAAGCGTCCATGCAATCTTGCCCCAGAACTGGTGGTTCGTGCAAAACTGCTTCTGCATGAGTCCTAGCAACTAAAAAAAAACATCGCAACTCAGAGTCAGGAGCATCGTGGGAATGGCAGTCCATACTTCATAAAAGTTGCCAAGCTTTGGGGAAAGCAGCAAAATTTGTTTTATGGAACGTGTTTGTATTGATCAAATTTCTGTCTGTGTGATCAGTTAGACTAAATTGGTTAGACTAAATCAGTTAGACTAAGTTGGTGCAGAATGCAGCCGCGAGGGTGGTAATGGGAGCACCTAGGGGCTCCCATGTTATGCCACTTCTACGCGTGCTGCATTGGCTCCCGGTGGCCCTCCGGGTGCGCTTCAAGGTCTTGGTCACTATCTTTAAAGCGCTCCATGGCTCGGGACCAGGTTACTTGCGAGACCGCCTCCTGCCACCATCGGCTTCCCACCGACCGGTACGCTCCCATAGAGTTGGTCTCCTCGGGGTGCCGTCGGCTGGATGGCTGGCGACCCCGAGGGCGCGGGGCTTCTCATTGGGAGCACCCCCTCTCTGGAATGAATTACCCCCGGAGGTAAGGGCCGCCCCCGATCTCATGGCCTTCCGTCGGTTGCTCAAAACGCATTTATTTCGGCAGGCCGGACTGGCCTAGGGGTTTTTAAATTTTAACCGGGGTTTTAATCTTTTTAATACTTACTTTATATTTTAATTGAGCCATATTATATTTCAGCTTTTAAATTTTAATATTGTTGTGTTATTTCGTGTACTGTACTTTGTATGGGTGTTTTTATTGGCTGTTCACCGCCCCGAGTCCCTTCGGGGAGAGGGGGGCGGTATATAAATCGAATAAATAAATAAAATAAATAAATAAATAAACGGATTGAGTGTCCTGTAGATCAGAGGTGTCAAAACTCAGATCTGGACCCTGGGGCTAAAGGACCAACTCACAGGGCCTCTGCCAACAAAAATGGAGCTTGGGAGAGCCATTTTCAGCCACGATGGCCTCCTGCATCCCTCCACCAGTGAAAACGGATCCCCGTTTCGCTGGCAGAAAACTAGCAAAACAAACTCAAAACGAAACGAAAGGAGAAATGTTTCTTCCCCTTTTGCATTTGAACATGCAAGAAGGGACAAGAAAGGAGAAAGGGAAAGAGGAAAGACAAAAGAACAAGAAGGGAAGATAGGAAGAGAGCAAGGAAGGAAAGATAAGGAAAGGGGAAGGAAGAAGAAAGAATGAAGAGGGAAGGAAAAAGAAAAGGAAGGGAGGGAGGGAAGGAAGGAAAGAAGGAAGGAAGGAATCTAGCTGTATTTATTGAAGAACCTAGGAAGGAAGGAAGGTTGACATCTAGTTATATGTATTCAAAGAACGAAGGAAGGAAGGGAAGGAAGGAAGGAATCTAGAATATATATTGAAGAACCTAGGAAGGGAGAAAAGAAGGTTGACATCTAGTTATATGTATTCAAAGAAGGAAGGAAAGGAAGGAAGGAAGGAAGGAAGGAAGGAAGGAAGGAAGGAATCTGGAATATATATTGAAGAACCTAGGAAGGGAGAAAAGAAGGTTGACATCTAGTTATATGTATTCAAAGAACGAAGGAAGGAAGGAAGAAGGAAGAAATCTAGAATATATATCGAAGAACCTAGGAAGGGAGAAAAGTTGACATCTAGTTATATGTATTCAAAGAACGAAGGAAGGAAGGAAGGAAGGAAGGAAGGAATCTAGAATATTTATTGAAGAACCTAGGAAGAGAGAACAGAAGGTTGACACCTAGCTATATGTACTCAAAAGAACCAAGGAAGGAGGGAGGGAGGGAAGGAGGGAAGGAAAGGAAGGAAGGAAGGAAGGAAGGAAAGGAAGGAAGGAATCTAGAATATATATTGAAGAACCTAGGAAGGGAGAAAAGAAGGTTGACATCTAGTTATATGTATAGGAAGGAAGGAAGGAAGGAAGGAAGGAAGGAAGGAAGGAATCTAGAATATATATTGAAGAACCTAGGAAGGGAGAAAAGAAGGTTGACATTTAGTTATATGTATTCAAAGAATGAAGGAAGGAAGGAAGAAGGAAGGAGGGAAGGAAGGAATCTAGAATATTTATTGAAGAACCTAGGAAGAGAGAACAGAAGGTTGACATCTAGCTATATGTACTCAAAAGAACCAAGGAAGGAGGGAGGGAGGGAGGGAAGGAAGGAAGGAAGGAAGGAAAGGAAGGAAGGAAGGAAGGAAGGAAGGAAGGAAGGAAGGAAGGAAGGAAGGAAGGAAGGAAGGATTATAATGAGAGAGAGGGAGAGTCTGAGGGAAGTCCTGCCCTACCACTTGGCCACCACAAGTGCCTCCAACAAGAGTGATATTGAACTGGCCATGCCCCCCTTGACCCCAGCCCCCCAAAGGTCAAGCAACTGATGCAGCCCTCAATCAAATTGAGTTTGATACCCCTGGACTAGCTCAACCTTTGTAGCTTAGCAGCCTGTCAGAAGGAGGTGGGAGTTGTACAATCAGGCAGTTGTGTGATGACCCACTTAATGTCTATTGGTGACCAAAATCACAGAAGCCTCAGTTACAATTATGGTTGTAAGCAATGGTGGGATTCTACCGGTTCACACCGGTTCACAAGAACGGGTTGTTAACTTTCTGAGCAGTTTACTGGCTGTTGGAAGAAATCATTAGGGCACAGAACCGGTTGTTAAATTATTTGAATTCTACTACTGGTTGTAAGCCTCCAGGACAGTCCTAAGTCAAGGACTACCCGTGAGGGAAAGCCTGGGTAGCAGGGTAGGCTGAGTGTAGTGCCAACCCGTTTTCTCTCTCTCTCTACTACTTGTAGTGCAAAATGACAAGATGGTTATTTTTTCACAGCGCAAACCCAGTCTCAAAGGCCAGGTCGCCCCAAAAGCAAAAATCGTGGCAGAATGTCCTTATCACCGATCCTGTGGATGACAAAGGATTGCTAGTCACCAATATTAACCAAACGCAGGATTTAATGGTAAGGGAATATTCCTGTTAATGATGGAGGCCGTACTATATCGGTGAAACGAGAAACCGGTTAGAAGCACGCTTGCGCTATCAAAACTCTACAGGTAGCCCACGACGTAAGGCCGCTGTGGAGCCGAAAATTTCTGTGGCTAAGTGAGACCGTTGTTAAGTGAGTTTTGCCTCATTTGAACGACCTTTCTTGCCACATTTGAAGAGCCGTGGTTAGAATGCAGTGCTGTAGGCTACTTCTGCTGACTGCCAAATGCCTGCAATTTGGCAGTTCGATTCTCACCAGGCTCAAGGTGGACTCAGCCTTCCATCCTTCTGAGGTGGGTAAAATGAGGATCCAGATAGTTGGGAGCAAGAGGCTGACTCTGTAAACTGCTTAGAGAGGGCTGGAAAGTACTGGGAAGCACTATATAAATCTAAATAATATTGCCCTTCCTTCCTTCCTTCCTTCCTTCCTTCCTTCCTTCCTTCCTTCCTTCCTTCCTTCCTTCCTTCCTTCCTTCCTTCCTTCCTTCCTTCCTTCCTTCCATCCATCCATCTATCCATCCATCCATCCATCCATCCATCCATGGTGTGCAATGGGTAGAATTTAGCATTGCAGACTAAGTCTGCCCACTGCCAGGAGTTTGATCCTAACCGGCTCAAAATTCACCCAGCCTTCCATCCTTCTGAGGTGGGTAAAATGAGGATACAGATAGTTGGGGGCAAGAGGCTGACTCTGTAAACCGCTTAGAGAAGGCTGGAAAATACTGGGAAGCGCTATATAAATCTAAATAATATTGCCCTTCCTTCCTTCCTTCCTTCCTTCCTTCCTTCCTTCCTTCCTTCCTTCCTTCCTTCCTTCCTTCCTTCCTTCCTTCCTTCCTTCCTTCTGATTAGAATGCAGTATTGCAGGCAAACTCTGACCACTGCCAGAAGTTCAATCCTGGCTCAAGGTTGACTCAGCCTTCCATCCTTCCCTGGTGGGTAAAATGAGGACCCAGATTGTTCGGGGCAAGAAGCTGACTCTGTAAACCGCTTAGAGAGGGCTGTAAAAGCACTGTGAAGCGGTATATAAGTCTAAGTGCTATTGCTCTTCCTTTTCCCCTTCCTCCCTCCCTTCCTCCCATCCATCCTTCCACCCTTCCACAGTACACAGTGGTTAGACTATGGTATTGCAGCTTGACTCTGCCCACAGTCTGGAGTTCAATCCTGACTGGCTCAAGACCGACTCAGCCTTTCATCTTTCTGAATCTGGTAAAATGACCCAGATCGTTGGGGGCAAGAGGCTGACTCTGTAAACTGCTTCGAAGGGGCTGGAAAGCCCTGCGAAGCGGTATATAAGTCTAAGTGCTATTGCTATTTGTTAAGTGAATCGCTTAGTAACAAAACTTTTGGGCTCAATTGCGGTCATAAATCGAGGACTGCCTGTAATCCCACAATCGAAAGCGCATGCTCTCCTACTCTGCCCCGGGAACCACAAAAAACAAAACCCGTGTGGGCTTATTTTTGCCTTGATGCCTGCTCCTGTTTTGCTCACAGCGGCTGAAGAACACGGAGGTGATGTTTGCTAATTTAAAAGCCACCGACGATTGGATTCAGGTCTACAGCTTGGCAAACTTGCAACTCTCCCTTGAGGATTTGATGAAGAAAGGCAGTGCTACCACGTAAGTGTGAGTCCCGTTGCTTGCGCCTGCAATGACCCGGGGCAAGGCATGGAGACAATACAATCAGCTGATAGTTCAACCTCCCCTTTATTGCTCCAACTGTCCCCCAAATGCTCCCACATTTATGGCAAGTCCTGGACTCTCTCTCTTTCTCTCTCTCTCTCTCACACACACACACATACACACACAAACACACAGAGCAGCCTCTAGCTGCAAGCAGTCCAGCAAAATGCTGTTAGTGGCAACGGCTTCAAAGCAAGAAGTCCAGCAAGGCAAGGAACAAGGCAATGAGTCCACGAAACAAGGAAGGAGGCAAGCAGTCCTGCAAACTCCCGATGTCGGCAACGGCACATAAAACTCCACGAATTCAGCGTTTGTTCCCGACAAATGCCCCTCCCCACAGCATCTCCTTAAGTCTCAGTCCCCAGCCGTGCCTTGTGAAGAGAAGCGGGGCGCTCTCCTCCTGAGTTGTCGGGTCGTCCTCTGCTGTTCCCACCTCCTTTCCATTCTCCGTGCTCAGGGATCAGGAGGGGGCGGTCCTTGCTCATCGCCTGAGCTCTGTCGCTCCTCATTTCCACGGCTTGCCCTCTCTCGGTCGTCCTGCCCCTGGTTCCTCCCTGCTGGCAAGCCACCCCAAGCAGTGGTGGTATGCTACCGGTTCAGCCCGGTTCTACCGAACCGGTAGCGACGATGTGCAGCGGAGACCGAACCGGTTCTCTCCGCTGCTCTGCTGCTGGCCCCACCTGCCCACCCGGGCTCCCATACTCACTTTTATCTTCTGCTTTTGAAGCGCAGCTGCTTTGTGCGGCATAGAAGAATGCCACGTGGCAGCTGCTGAAGCAACCGGGAGAGTGCAGACTTGCAGGAGGAGAGTTGGAACTCCTCTGCGTCTGTGCAAAGTGCGTGTTTGGCGTGCGTGTGCACGCAAAGTGTGTGCACGTGCACAAAGCCACGCCCACTGAACCGGTGGGTAAAAGTTTTTGAATCCCACCACTGATCCCAAGCCCAAGGGGCCCGGGGCTGACTTATCCTGCTCCTCCCTGTATTCCTTCAAAGTCGACGAGGCCGCCCCCTCAACCTTCATCAGCACCAGCTCTGACTCGTCCTTCTCCACGGATTCAGGCTCTGACAGGGGCATGACAGCGCCTTCTCTTGACTCACCGTGGGATCTTTTCCTTTAGGGATGCGAACAATACGGTGGAGTTTACTCAGGAGGAGATCAACAGTTTTGAATCTCAGTTACAAATGTGAGTACCCCAAAGTCAGACTCCTTAAAAAAAAAAAAAGAATATGTAAAGTTGCCTCTAAGCCGTTTATTTTAATACTTCCTCACCTAAAGACCAAATTATTGTCAAACCGATTCAAGGAAGGGGCCGTACGAAATAAGTCAGCTAGCGTTAGTATATTTTATTTATTTGTTCAATTTATTTGCCACTCATCTAAACCACAAGGTGACTATATATATATATATAATTCATTGTTTATATTTGGGGTGGGGGGGCTTATGTTTTATCTTCAGGGCTATCGATCTCTATGACAAGAGGATGCATTGGCTTCTCCGAGGTTCCAAGAAGGTAGCATTTTTTTAAAAAAATGGTTCAACAATAGTTCTAGTATTAGAGAAATTGTATAGTAATTTCATTATGAGCCATGGTGGTACAGTGGTCAGAATGCAGTATTGCAGGCTAATTCTGCCGACTGCCAGCAGTTCGATCCTGACCAGCTCAATGTTGACTCAGCTTTCCATCCTTCCGAGATTGGTAAAATGAGGACCCAGCTGAAAATGGGGCTTATTTATTTATTTATTTATTTATTTATTTATTGAACTTATATACCGCCCTATTTCCCTGACAGGACTCAGGGCGGTGCACAGCCGAATTAAAATACAAAAACAATACAGAATTAAAAACAATTAAAAAGCCAAATATAAAGGCTGAAAAGCTAAAAAATATAAAGGGATTAAAAGCTAAAACCAAGTAAGACCGAATTAAAAACCCCTTAAAAACCCTAGGTAGACCAGACCGGCTTGATGAAATAAATAGGTTTTCAACACGCGCCGGAAGGTCAAGAGATCAGGGATGGTCCTCATCTCCGGGGGTAATTCGTTCCAGAGGGAGGGTGCCCCCAACGAGAAGGCCCGCACCCTCGAGGTCGCCAGCCGTCCAGCCGGCGGCACCCTGAGGAGGCCGACTCTATGGGAACCTATGGGCCTACAGGCCAATATGAGGGCAGTGTGTGCCCCCATCCCACCCCAAGCTCCATTTTTGCTGGCAGAGGGTTGCAGGAGGCCGTTGCAGCTGAAAACGGAGCTTGGGAGCCACAGGCACCCCAGGCAGGAATGACGCTGAGCTGGCCATGCCCATCCCAACCACGTGTCCCCCCGCCCCCCCTTCCCCCTGAGGTCAAACACAACCCTGATGTGGCTGGCCCTCAATGAAATTGAGTGTCAGCTTTGGAAGCCATATTGAGACCAGATGCTCCCACGCTGCCACATTTGAGCCTGGGAAAGTGGGAGGGGGAACTTCTCATAGTGTATGTAGTTAGACATAACAACATTCATTTTCTAATTCAAGGTCATGTTAGTTTGCGCATAAGTGAGGGGAAGTCTCAAGTTGGGACGGATGGGGATTGAGGCATGTGATGCGACGATGGGTGCAGGCGTTGGATTTGTAGCTTTTACTTATTGCAAGGAAGCCCAGAACTTTCAGATTCGGGATTCCCCAGTTGTGCCAGTTTACTATCCAAAATAAAAAAAGAACTTTTGAGTAGATGTCTGCATCAGAGTTACTGGTTGGAGTGGATGTTTGCTGGAACGCTAACATCGAGTTTGTCACCTCTGTTCTAAAGTCTTTCCATTTTTTCCCCTCTCCTCCCACTTCAGATGTTTGGTGTCATTCAAGGAAACAAACTTGGAGTTCTGATCGAAACATCCAGCGTAGATTATGGATCAGGACTGCAGGGATTCCAACTGGATCTCTTGGTAAGCATTACAGACAGTCCTTGACTTGCGACAACAGTCGAGCCGACAGTTGTTTGGTGATTTTTTTACCCCGTTTTACGACCTTTCCTGCCACATTTGTTAAGGGTTAATTTGTTAATTTGTTAACCTAATCTTACGTAGCTTTTTCTCTGGTAATATCACACTACTAACTAGAGCATACAAAACATTTGCTAGACCAATACTTGAATACAGCTCATCGGTCTGGAACCCACATCATGTATCTGATATTAGCACAGTTGAGAAAGTCCAGAAATATTTCACAAGAAGAGTTCTCCGCTCCTCTACTCGTTGTAGAATACCTTATGCCACCAGACTTGAAATTCTAGACCTAGAAAACCTTCAATTATGCCGTCTTTGGTCTGATCTAAGTATGGTATATAAAATCATACATTGCAATGACTTACCTGTCAATGAATACTTTAGCTTCAACCATAACAATACAAGAGCACACAATAGATACAAACTCAAGGTTAACCGCACCAAACTTGATTGCAGGAAATACGACTTCAGCAACAGAGGGGTCAATGTCTGGAATACTCTACCTGACTCTGTGGTTTCTTCCCCAAACCCCAAAAACTTTAACCTTAGACTGTCTACTATTGACCTCACCCCTTTCCTGAGAGGCCTGTAGGGGGCATGCATAAGCGCACCAACGTGCCTACCGTCCCTGTCCTATTGTTTCTTTTATTTTTCTTATAAGTATCCATTTCATGTATTCATAACTATTTATATACTTATACCTATTATCTTGTAAGCGATTGACAAATCAAATAAATCAAATAAATAAAAATAAATAAGTTAATCCCTGCAATTATTAAATTAGTCACATGGTTGTTACATGAATCTGGCTTCCTCAATGACTCAACTTGCTAGAAGGTCGCAAAACGGGATCACATGACCCCAGGGACAATGCAACCGTCATAAATATGAACCAGTTGTCAAGTATCCGAATTCTGATCATTGTCAGGATTCCGGCAGTTGCCCTAATTAAATCATGATCCTCGAGACAAGCTTCAAAAACTTCAAAGAATTTATTAGGAATGAACATGTCGGCATGACCTCTATGAAGCCGATTCTGAAACACGTAATTCACTGTCACCCTTGACCTTGATTTCCCCCCCAATCCCTCTGGGTGTATCATAATTCATATTCTCCAATGAAACACGTTCATAGCCAAGAGTCATCAATCACATTCTCCAATTAGAGATTTGTGGAGAAGAAATTCCGGTAGTTTAGTTATAATCTTTGTGAGATAAGAATGGAATGCACTTTCGGTTTTAAACTGCTGCAGTCCTCTTTCTAATTTCTCCCCCACTCCCTCCTTCTGTTCATGGCAACTGTAAAACAAACATAGAAATGTTTTATGAGTTGACAATCATGTGACCATAGGGATTCTGCAACGGTCGTTAGTGTAAAAACTGGTCATAAGGTCACTTTTTTCAGTCCCGTTTGTAACTTCGAGTGATCACCAAATGAACTGTTGTAAGTCAAGGACTACCTGTATTTAACAAAGCTCAGGTCATGATATCATGGCTTCATTTGATCAGTTAATCAATAGGAGTCCCTTTATTAGCTCCAACTTTGCCCCCAGTGTCCTGGTTACCTTTCTGGCTGGAGAAAAGGGAAGCCATTCCCTCACAGACTGCTAGTCCATTCAATATTGCATTGCTGAGTTAGTGGCAAGGGATAATGCATATGTTATAAGATCAGCTCAGATCAACCTGAACTCTGATTATTTTCCTCCCAGGCATTAATTAACGAACAACTGAAATACATGAAAAAACTCTACTTTATTTCGTTTGGAACTGAGACCTCAACTCTGTGGGAGGAACCACGCACAGTCAATGGGGATCGGTAAGGCTTAGAACCTAGAATGGCTTTTGTGATGACCCAAAGGGGCGTGGCACAAAGGCAACACAGTCAGATAATCAATAGGAGTCCCTTTATTAGCTCCAACTTTGCCCCCAATGTCCTGGTTATCTTCTGGCTGGAGAAAAACTCTCCCAGGAACAGCCTTTGGTTGCAGAGAATTAAGTCCAAAACATGGTCAACAAAAACTGTAACTGTAAGTCCAATCAAGGGCAAGATGAGGTAATTTGGCAGGGCAGGAGCAAGAATTCCAGACGTGAAGGCACGGCAAAACGCAACACGGTTGGAAAGATGCCAGGAACACAGATAAATAAAGTCAACACAAGATAAATTCAAGTTTGCTCCCAGCAGCTGCCGCACGCAGCCTGCATATCTCTTAAACTCTCATTCCCAGGTGTGGCTATTGAAGGGGATCAGGGCCCTTTCCTCCCCCATAAGCCATGCAACCCATGTTGCTCTTTTCTCCGTTCCTCCCTGCGTGCCTAGGATGAAGAGGGGGTGGGCCTGGGTCTTCCTCTGAACTCCCTCTCCCTTGCTTTACCTCTCCCCTGTTCTGCCCAGCCAGACTTTGCCCTTCCCCAGTTTCTTCCACTGCCAACGGAGCCACACGCCCACGCCTTGTCAGCTATTCATCTTCCTCCTCGAATTCAGATCCGACAGGGGCGTGACAGCTTTATTGTCCCTCCGAATGTACACTAATTGGCATAGCTTGAAATGAAATTTCATTGCATACAGCTCTTCAACGGTCACCACCTCCAATATAAAATAATAAATACATTTTAAAATGACAAAATAAATGCCTAAATACAAAATTATGCACATGCCCACATATATTAGATGACATAGAGAAGCAACGCAGTCTAGTCTGGATGTATACATGTATATGGCTACAGAAACGAACCTTGCAAGTTTACCAGAGGGATGGCATGAGGAACAAAGCTATTCCAGAATCTGGTAGTCCTGCTAGAAATACTTCAAAATCTCCTCCCAGAGGGGAGCAACAGAAACAGACCATAGAGTGGGTGTGTGGAGGTCCCGTGACAATGCTTCGAGCTCTACGCACCTAGCGCTTATAAGCAGCATCCTGAATAACAGGAAGCGTGTTTCCTATAATCTTCTCCGCTGTCCTCACCACTCTCTGTAGGGACTTTCTATCTGAGGTGCTGCCACCACCAAACCAGACAGGCATGTGGTTTGTTAAAATGCTTTCCATCGTGGCTCTGTAAAAAGTGGCCAGGACAGCAGGAGAAAGATTTATTCTCCTCATCTGATGCAGGAAATGCAGGCGTTGGTTTGCATGCTTCACTTAGGTTGACGTGTGGAAAGAATGAAATTTTTTAGATCGTTGTTCCTCTTCCTGGAATTGTAGCTCTTCTGTTTTTCTCTTTTTGAAATTCCCTGTATTGTGATTGTATTGTGATTGATACTGGTGCATGCTTGCAGGGGTCACTTTTAGTAGATGTGAATTTCTGTTGTGTTCATTATTATTCTGCTACAATTTTATTGCCTAACTTTATCGTGTCAAAGTTGCCATTTACTCGTTTATTTTTGAATTCACTAACCACATTGCTGGTTGACGTCCAGTGTTTTAATTGTTTGGAATTGGTCGTTTGAGATGTGCTTTGTTGATAGTCCCGACATTATTACCATTAAACTCAAAGAGGGAAAATGCAGTTTAATTGCTCCATAGAACTCCAGGCTAGCGTCTAAATTGGTGAGCAGTAAAATTTACTTTTCTTCGTCTTTTAATTCCCTAGATTAAATGAAGCCAGGCAATGGGTCCAGGAGTTGAAACCCACCAGAGGCTGTAATGTGCTAAAAGCTTTAAAGAAAGTCCTGGAGATGAGAGACTTGGATTCGCTGGTGATCATAGTAGGAACCTGGTAGGTTTCCCTGTTGAAAGGCAAATGTTGGCTTAAATGTACAGGTAGTCTTCGATCACAATTGAGCTCAAATTTCTGCTGCTGTGCGAGACAGTTGTTAAATGGATTTTGCCTCCTTTTACAACCTTTCGTGCTATATAAGACGAGTTAGATCTTATTTTTGGGAAAATATGGTTCTAAATACATCTGTCTGACTGACAATCTTAACTGGGGCTTATTTTGAGGGTAGGGCTTATATTATGAGCATCCTGAAAAAAATTATGCTAGGGCTTATTTTCAGGGAAACAGGGTAGCACAGTATAAGATAAACACACTCCAACCTCAACATTTTGCTTTCACACATTAATATATCACTAGCCATTTCTATAACACCAAATCTTTCTAATCAACAAAACCAAAATCAACGTTTCACCTTTTTTTTCCTCTTCACAAGCACAAATTCCAGAAGTGATATCCAAATAAGAGCATATTTTCCTCTTTAAATAAAGTATTCAATTTAACCATTCCTACAGGATTGTTAAGTGAACTTGGCTTGTTAGAAGTCCTCAAACGGGGATCGCATGATTCCGGGATGTTGCAGCCATCATAAATGTGAGTCAGTTGCCAGACGTCCGAATTTTGATCATGTGACCGTGGAGGGGTGCTGCAACGGTCGTACGTGTGAAAAACGGTCACAAGTCATTTATTTTTAATGACCGTTGTGGCATTCTCATGGCCACGTGATCCAAATTCAGTCGCTTGGCCACTGGTTCATATTTGCGACGGTTGCCGTGTCCCGGCAACCTTTGGCGACCTTGTGACAAGTAAAGTCCATGGGGAAAGCCAGATTCACTTAATGACCATGTGACTAACTTAACAACGGCAAGGATTCACTGAGCCACTGTGGCAAGAAAAGTCTAAAATTCGGCAAGACTTATTTAAACTTACTTAGCAATAGAAATTTTGGACTCAGTTGTGGTCATAAGCCAAGGACTGCCTGTATTCTCTAGTTTTATGACCGTTTTCTCTTTCCTATGCCATTGTTATAGCCAGGGGTGGGATTCAACTGGTGTTACTACCAGCTCAGTGACTACATTTTGCACGTGGGTGTAAAAAAAACTTAAGCTGTGCTGCTCGGACAGCTGAAAAGTGCAGTACGCGGGTGCACAGCGTTTGCAAAAGCCTCTTTTTCCCTGCTTTTTTATCCTCAGCTGTGCCACGCAAAGCAGCTGAGGTTGAAAAAGCAGGAAATAAAGGACAGGTAAGAGCCCAGGCGGGCATGTAGGTCAAACAGCAGCAAACACAGAACCGGTTCGGTATCTGCTGCTCTTCAGAGCTACCGGCTCTACAGAACCGGGCAGAACCGGTAGCATCCCACCCCTGGTTATAGCTCGTCCTTTTCTCCCAACTCATCCTTTTCTCCTTTCTTGTCTTCCAAAACAGTCCAGACCAAGCTTCAGAAATTTTGTCGGATTACATCCAACAGTGCTTGGCGGGAAGACGGTTGCTGGTTCACACTGTGGCATACAACTGCAGCAGTGAGGCGCCTCCTGTGAGTCCCTGGGTTGTGGGAAGGGAAGCACAGATAGCTCAGGGGCTCCCCAACAGCTTTGTGCTCAGAACTTCTCACAAGCCAAGTCCAGGTTCACTTAACCCCCGGGTTGTACTAACGATGGCTGCGATTCACTTAACAAGTGTGGCAAGGAAGGTTGTAAAACAGGGCAACATTCACTTCAATCGCTCACTCCGGGGTGAGGCACTTTATAAAGTTAGAATTTTGATTCCGTGGGACCAGCCGCTTACTTCCATTCACTTCATCCGTTTCTAGGCCGTTCTCCAAAGCTTGGCAGAAGAGGTGAGAGGCCGTTACCATTGCTACTCGGGAAAAATGGAGGTAGGCCTTTTGACTTAAGGCGCGTTACTTTGAAGCCCCTAGAACTGCCTTGTGGCTTTCCAAATACGTTTGAATTGTGATTTTTTTTTAAAAAAAGATGCTCAGAAGAAAAGATAATAATATCTCCCTCTTTCCCTCCCTCCCTCCCTCCTTCTCTCTCTCCTGCCCTCTCTCCTTCTCTCTCTTTCTCTCCCTCTCTCTTTCTCTCTCTCCCTCTCTCCTTCTCTCTTTCTTTCTCTCCCTCTCTCTTTATCTCTCTCCCTCTCTCTCTCTCTCCCTTTTTCTCCCTCTCTCCTTCCCTCCCTCCCTCTCTTTCTGTCTCTCTCCTTCTCTCTCTCCCTCTTTCTCTTTTTCTCTCCCTCTGTCCTTCCCTCCCTCCCTCTCTCCCTCTCTTTTTTTCTCCCTCTCTCCCTCCCCCTCTCTCTCTTTCTCTCCCTCCATCCCTCTCTCTCTCCTGCCCTCTCTCCCACCCTCTTTCTCTCTCTCTCTTTCTCTCCCTCTGTCTTTCTCTCTCTCCCTCTCTCTCTTTCTCTCTCCCTTTTTCTCCCTCTCTCCCTCCCTCCCTCTTTCTGCCTCTCTCCCTCTCTCTCTCCCTCTTTCTCTTTTTCTCTCCCTCTCTCCTTCCCTCCCTCTCTCTTTCTTTCTCCCTCTCTCCCTCCCTCTCTCTCTTTTTCTCTCCCTCTCTCTCCCTCTCTTTCTCTCTCCCTTGCTCTCTTCCTCTTTCTCTCCCTCCCTCCCCATCTCTCTCTCTCTCTCTCCATTTGGCATGTCTAATCAGAGTTGTAACAGCACGGATATTCACCTGGTTCTTTCTGAGCAGCAGAAAGCAGACAGTTTGCTCAAGATTGTGAACGAGATCTATGAGGGCAAGATGGGTGACTCGCTTTTCAATTTAGTGACAAATGTAAGTTCCCAATTTCTTTTAAACTAGAGGCTTCATTTGTGTGCCTGTAGCCCAGAGCTAGGAAATATTGCAATTGCACGTCTGTGGGTTCAGCCGCCTCTTATCCAATCGTTGCAGCTCTTTTCTTCTGTCTCCCAAGGCTATTCCCACACGCCATTACATGAAACTTGTGGTAAACAGAAGTAAATATTTAGAAATGATTTTAAAAATCACCTTGGTGGTAGCCCTCCCAAAATTTTGCATTGTTGAGTATTCAACAGGAACAAGAACACACTGATTTTTTTTACAGAGGACATGTTGACTCTTTCTCTGCTTAGAGTTCAATGGGACGTAGACGGTCAACATCTCTGCTACAACTATCCAAACCCCTCCAGCACGAACGCCTCCTTGCAATCCAGACCCCCAACTTCTTGGCCAAATCCTCCGCGGAGTGGTTGAAAACCAATGGATTGCGAGGTAAGGGCAGAACCCCAAGTTTGCTCCTCTGAAACGGTATCAGTTCAGACCAGTTCCTGGACTCGGGGTTCTTCTTTGCCTTTGTGCAGCCAAGAAACTCAGCCTTTACCAAGTCTTAGCACCCAACGCCTTCTCGCCCGTGGAAGAATTTGTGCCAGTCCTTCGAAAAACGGTCTCGTCCACTCTCCACGGGGTAAGTTTAAAGGGGGAGCTGATTTGGTTTACTTGTCAAGGGATTGTGGGAATCGCTGGTTCCTGTGATGAATCAGCAGGGAAGACAACCATCCAGTAAATGTTGGCGGGTTTGATCTCAAATTTCCCTGAATCCAGCTAATGGGAATCTCTCTTCCAAAGTCTACAATACAAAGGTAGTTCTTGGCTTGCAACAGTTCATTTAGTGACTTGTTCAAAGTTACTACAGGATTGAAAAAAGGGGACACACTTACGACTGTTGCAGCATCCCATCTGAACAAAATTCGGATGCTTGGCAACGGATTCATATTCATGAAGGTTGCAGTGTCTTGTGTTCAGGTGATTCCCCTTTTTGTGATCTTCTGAAAAGCAAAGTTAAGAGGGAAATTTGACCGCTGTGTCATTAGCTTAATCATTTCAGCGATTCACTTACCGCCCGTGGCAAGAAAACTCGTAAAACGGGGCAAAACTCACTTCAGTGTTTCACTTAGCAACAGCAATGTTAGACTCCATTGTGGTCCTAAGTCGAGGACTGCCCGTAATCTGATTTGGGATGTTGTGCTGTCCTCTTCTTTGCAGAAAGCCATGATGCAGTTTGAATGGCACGACGGGACCGTGAAAAATGTTCACGTCGATCCTCCGATATTATACGATTACCAGGTGAATAAATTGCACGTCATCCGTTCTAACCAGGGTTAGTCTTGGAGCTAAACAGCTGATTAAGCTCTGAATTGCGACATAATACAATCCCATGTCTACACAGGTAGCCTTTGACTTACAACTATTTTTGTGGGTGTGTCCTTCGAAGTTACAACAGCCTTGAAAAAAGATATTTACTACCAGTCCTCACACTTACAATGATTGCGGGTATCTCCGTGATCGCATGACCAAAATTCATGCATTTGGCACATATTTATGACACATCACATGGTCACCATTGTTGTGGCCCGCCAGTGGCTGGCAGAACTGACAGCAGAGTCAGACAGTAGTGAGCAGATTGGGGAGGAACCCGGACCATTCCTGAAGGGCTGAGGAAGTGTCAGACGAGGACTCTGCGTCAAAGGCAGAGATGGGTCAGTCATCAGCTGCTTTCGGGCTCGAACACAAGTGAGGCAGGGGAGCTTCTGAAAACGGTTCCCAGCCTGCGCATGTGCAGAGCTACCAAAAGGAAGGAACAAATAAGAACTCAGGGTCGACATGGGCGTAAGGCCACAGGTGGACGATGAATGGCCCCTCCCATCAGGATTAAAAGAGAAGCAAAAGAGGAGGGGGCTTCCGCAGGAAACAACTTGCTCGTTCGTTCGTTCATTCCAGCCTCGTGAAGATTTGTCTGTATAACCCAGGCCTTCCCTGTCAGCACTGAGTGTGGAACTATTTACTAGACAGCGTTCCAGGATTGATAAAGGTCTGAGCTAATTAGTATACCTTCGCAAGTCCGTTTGCCAAGCCGTTGGCTGACTGTGAATGAAATAAATTCACATTAATGTAACAAAAGAGATTTTTGCCGGGACGCAGAATTGATTTAGTTCTTTTTGGGGAGGCTTAAGACAGAACAACCATTTGTGAGATTCCGACACACAAAAGCCCATCGGGGGAGAGAGTCAGATTTATGTAACAACTGCATCATTCTCTTAACGACTGCAGCGATTTGCTTAATGACTATGGCAAAAAGGCCATACAACTGGGGGTGACGCATTTAAGCACCTTGCTTAGCAACAGAAATGCATGGGTCCAATGGTGGTTGTAAGTCCAGGGTTATCTGTATTTTAGGAGAGCAGGGAAGACGGTTGCAATCATGACGCTGTAGATAGAGAAGATTGGAGAAGTTCCCGATCATGGATGGTGTGGGCATTCTGAAGCTCCTTCTCCACCCTATTCCTTGGGAATTTGACTCGAGAAGAAACTCCAAAACCTGCTGCCTGAAATGTTTGCATCATCACGAGCCTGCAGCTTTAGTTGATGTTTTTTCTCCTTGACTTTTCACAGAAGCAACTCGGCCAGATGGTGAAGATGTACGAGAGACGCATTGATTGGCTGTCTCTTTCCAGCAGAGGGATTTGGGGGACGGTTTGTGAAAAGAGGTACCAAGATTGGGCTTCCTTCCATCCATTTCAGACGCCTTCTTGCCTTTTATTTCTACCTCTGTCTGCTTCTCTTGATCAATCCCTTTTCAATACTTCGCACCCTGGTTTAGTAGCAGGGAAACTTCCCGGGGCATAATACTGTGATTCCCCCACAAAATAAGATTGGGTCTTATATTAATTTTTGCATTAGAATAGAATAGAAAAGAATAGAATAGAATATATGGAATGGAATAGAATAGAATAGAAAATATCGAAATGGAATGGAATGGAATAGAATAGAACAGGAATATAATAGAACAGAACAGGAATAGAATAGAACAGAATAGAATTCTTTATTGGCCAAGTGTGATTGGATACCCAAGGAATTTGTCTTGGGGCAAATGCTCTCAGTGTACATAAAAGAAAAGACACATTGGTCAAGAATCAAGAATCATCAGGTCCAACACTTAATGATAGTCATAGGGTGCAATAAGCAATCAAATCATACTAGGAAGCAGTCAGTATAAATCGTAAGGATACAAGCAACAAAGTTAGTCATACAGTCACAAGTGGGAGGGGATGGGTGATAAGGAGTGATGAGAAGATTAATAGTAATAGTAGTGCAGACTTTGTAAATAGTTGGACAGTGTTGTGGGAATTATTTTTTTAGCAGAGTGATGGCGTTTGGGAAAAAACTCCCCTTGTGTCTAGTTGTTCTGGTGTGCAGTGCTCTATAGCGTCGTTTTGAGGGAAGGAGTTGAAACAGTTTATGTCCAGGATGTGAGGGGCCTGTAGATATTTTCACAGCCCTCTTTTTGACTCGTGCAGAATACAGGTCCTCGATTGAAGGCAGGTGGGTGGTAATTGTTTCTTCTGCAGTCCTAATTATCCTCTGAAGTCTGTGTCTGGGCTGTAGAACCAAACCAGACAGTTACAGAGGTGCAGATGACAGACTCAATCATTCCTCTGTAGAACTGGATCAGCAGCTCCTTGGGCAGTCTGAGCTTCCTGAGTTGGCGCAGAAAGAACATTCTTTATTGTGCTATTTTGATGACGCTTTTGATGTTAGATGTCCATTAGGATTTATTTTGGGGGAAATACAGTAATTATTATTTATTATAATGTATGACACATCCAGTTCCAACAACTCTGAGCAAGGATAAACATTATGGGAGTAGAAATGAAGGAAGCATACCCAACGGTTAAAATAGAGGTAGAGAACTTAACGATGACATGATTTGTTTTATGACCATGGTAAAATGGTCATACATTGAGTCCAGTTAGGTGGGGGCTTGATTTATGACCATAAAACTTATGACCAAAATTCCAATCTCAGTTGTGGCTGTAAGTCAAGGGGCTATTTATAGTTATCTGAGTCCAACACAACCAATGCTTCCCAAATCTGGATAAATTACATACAATTGAGTCAAAGTTATCTTTTCTTTGGGCAGTGACACACAAAGCCATCACTCCATTGCAACAGTGATATTTGAAGAAGGACTTTCTGGTTTTGTCTAATGAAGGAAAGAAAGCGCTTATGAAGCACTACAATAAACCACAAATCAGGGTTTCCTCTTCTCACAAGGCTGCTTAAAGCGGAGAAGAAGGGAAAAGAAAGGAAAATTAATGTGATGGTGAATCCAGTCCTTAAAAAAGAAGAGAGAGGAGACATTAATGGCTTTTGGTTGTTCATTTTAGGGTGGTTGTCCTGGTTGACATCTCCAAAACGAATTCCCCTTACATCTTTCATATCCAACATTCTTTACGCCTTTTGCTGGAAGAGCAAATGGCAAGCAAGGATCTGTTCAACATCCTGGCGTAAGTGGCTTTCCACCCCTCTGCCTTTGATCGTTTTTTGTAAACTAGACTAGATCATATTTTTCAGGAATATAAAAACCCTAGAAGAGAATAGAGCTGGAAGGAACCTTGGAGGTCTTCTAGTCCAGCCCCCTGCCGAAGCAGGAGAACCTATATATACCTTCTGCCAAGCAAAGTCAACGGGAAAGCCCAATGCATTTCACAATCGTGCTGCAAATTGAACCAGCCACTCAACAAGTGTGAACAAGAAATGTCACACAATGGGACAAAACTCACTTAACCTCTATCTCGCTTGGCAATAGAAATTGGAGGCTCAATGGCGGTCGTAGGTCGAGGACCGCCTGTACGCAGCTTGGACATAACTCGGGGTAACTAATTTATTTCTTCCAACAAGTCGTGGTTGTTGGTTGACTCTGTATCTCTTTCGCAGCTTTGGGAGTGATGTTATGGCTTGGCAACCTGAAATGGTTCCACCTCATCCTGACAACTTACAGAGTGCTTGGAGGTAAAGGACTACGCCTGTAGGTCTGTGGAGATTCTAATGTTATTTCGAAAATAGTTTAATCTTCAACTGTGAACAATTCAACAGTGAAGCCAAGTTGAAGGCATTAAAGGACCTTTATTTACGTTTTGGGTTTTTTGTTATATTTCTGATACACTCCGGGTCATCACACAACTGGACTTTCTGGTGTTTCTTTGAAGAGGTTTCGATTCTCATCCGAGGAGCTTCTTCAGCTTCTTAAAGAAGCTTCTTGGATGAGAAGAGAAACATCCTCAAAGAAACACAAGAAAGTCCTGTTGCCTCTTGAAAAAAAAAAACACCTTTGGGACTATGATGAGCCGCGGTGGCGCAGTGGTTAGAGTGCTGTACTGCAGGCTACTTCTGCTGACTGCCGGTTGACTGCAATTTGGCAGTTCGATTCTCACCAGGCTCAAAGTTGACTCAGCCTTCCATCCTTCCGAGGTGGGTAAAATGAGGACCCCAATTTTTGGGGGGGGCAAGAGGCTGACTCTGTAAACCGCTTAGAGAGGGCTGTTAAAGCACTGGGAAGCGGTATATAAGCTGTGGTGGCGCAGAGGTTAGAATGCAGTATTGCAGGCTCATTCTGCCGACTGCTATCAGTTCGATCCTCACCGGCTCAAGGTTGGACTTAGCCTTCCATCCTTCTGAGGTGGGTAAAATGAGGGTCCAGATTGTTGGGGAGCAAGAGGCTGACTCTGCAAACCACGTAGTAAGGATTGTAAAGCACTATAAAGCGGTATATGTCTAAGTGCTAATGATACATCTATATGTTTTTCTACTTTCTGCAGTCAAAATGAAGGAGCAAAACCCAGGGTGTCCACCATTTTCACTGTCTCCATCCTTCGAGTGGAGCCTCTGGTTCTTGATGCCCCGATCTTGAACCGTGGTGTTGCCAGCACAACAGATGTGGAATATCCCAGGGGCATACATGGCTGACCCTTGGTTGTTTTTCTAGATGGGTGCTGTGCCTGCGCTGCAGGGGTTCCAGAAATGTTCTGAAGGCCCTCAAAAAAGCCGTGGAGGTGAATTTTAAAGATAAAGACAGGCACGAATCTCAAGGCCTGTATCTGCTGGCAGCTGGAGTGCCTGACCAGGAGACGGTAGGTGGGCTTCCAAAACCAGTTTAGGCAATGTGTGGAACTCTTAGTTAGTCATGTTCAAAAGCCTTAATATGCCACAACTCCAATGGTGGGATTCAAAAGTTTTTATTACTGGTTCTGTGGGCATGGCTTGGTAGGTGTGGCATGGCTTCGTGGGTGTGTCTTGGTGGGCGTGGCAGGGGAAGGTTACTGCAAAAATCCCCATTCCCTCCCCACCCCATTAACCTGCTTTACAGCTCCGTTCTCCTGTGCAGGGCAACCAAAGAAGACCCATCCAATCAGCTGGGACTTGGGAGATGGAGAAGAGATGGGGGCCTGGGCCAGTCAGAGGTGGCATTGGCTGGTTTCCGCTACCGGTTCTCCAGAACTGGTCAGAACCGATTGAATACCACCTCTGCACAACCCATTTGGGCTGACAAAAGAGCGGAAAAGTAGATTTCTGTTTCTGTTTAGATCCTGTGCAAATAGGCAGCAATATAAATTTCCTAAAATAAAATAAAAAACAAAACCTGAATTTTGATCACGTGACCATGTTACAATAGTTGTTACAATGGTTGTGAAGTCATTTTCAGTGCCTTTGTTTTACTTTGAACGGTCGGTAAACGAAGTCCAACAAAGTCAAAGACTACCTATGCTTTTAACATTCAAGTAGCATCCTGGAAAGGTTGTGAAAATATAAAACCAGGGGACGCCATTATGACTAACATTCCCCGAACAGATCCGTACGGGTTTGTATGCTTAGGAAGGTGCTGACTTTTTGCAAAATCCCATTGGGGAGGCAAACCCATTTAGGATTAGGGTTAGCTCCCCGTGAATTCACAGAGCAAAATGGACATCACCAATGAATTCGGAACCCATCGGTATGCTTAGGAGGATGCTGACTTTTCGAGCCCACCCTATCTACGTTCCCATTGTAAGTCTGGGAAATGGTCATATGCAGAGGTGGGTATCCAGCAGGTTCTGCCCAGTTCTGAAGAACCGGGAGCGGAAATTTTGAGTAGTTCGGAGAACCGGTAGTAACCTTCCCCTTGGAGTGGGGTGGGAATGGAGATTTTGCAGTATCCTTCCCCTGCCACACCCACCAAGCTATGTCCACCAAGCCATGCCGCACCCATCAAGCCACACCCACACAACCAGTAGTAAAAAAAATTTGAATCCCACCACTGGCTCATATGTCACTTTTTTTAGTGCCATTTTAACTTCGAATGGTCTATAAATGAATTGTTGTAGAATAGAATAGAATTCTTTATTGGCCAAGTGCGATTGGACACACCCAAGGAATTTGTCTTTGGTGCAAATGCTCTCGGTGTACATAAAAAGAAAAGATGCATTCATCAAGAGTCAAGAATCATCAGGTGCAACACTTAAGAATAGTCATAGGGTACAATCAGCAATCAAATCAGATAGATAGATAGATAGATAGATAGATAGATAGATAGATAGATAGATAGATAGATAGAAAGAGAGAGAGAGAAAGAAAGGAAAGAAAGAAAGAAAGAAAAAGAAAGAAAGAAAGAAAGAAAGAAAGAAAGAAAGAAAGAAAGAAAGAAAGAAAGAAAGAAAGAAAGAAAGAAAGAAAGAAAGAAAGAAAGAAAGAAAGAAAGAAAGAAAGAAAGAAAGAAAGAATTAGAATTCTTTATTAGCCAAGTGTGATTGGACACACAAGGAATTTGTCTTGGTGCAAATGTTCTCAGTGTACATAAAAGAAAAGATACATTTGTCAAGAGTCAAGAATCATCAGGTCCAACACAATGATAGTTCTAGGGTACAATAAGAATAGAATAGAATAGAATAGAATAGAATAGAATAGAATAGAATAGAATAGAATAGAATAGAATAGAATAGAATCCAGAATAGAGTAGAGTAGAATAGAATAGAATAGAATTCTTTATTGGCCAAATGTGATTGGACACACAAGGAATTTGTCTTGGTGCAAATGCTCTCAGAATAGAATAGAATAGAATAGAATAGAATAGAATAGAATAGAATAGAATAGAACAGAATAGAATAGAATAGAATTCTTTATTGGCCAAATGTGATTGGACACACAAGGAATTTGACTTGATGCAAATACTCCCAGTGTACATAAAAGAAAAGACACATTTGTCAAGAGTCAAGAATCATCAGGTGCAACACTTAATAATAGTCATAGGGTACAATAAGCAATCAAATTATAATAGGAAACAGTCCATATAAGTCATAAGGATACAAGCGACAAAGTTACTGTAAACTGGCCACACAGAGATTCCATGGCGTTTGGATTTGTGCACCCCAGCACCATGGGTTGTAATTACCCTGGTTCCCCGCTTTTTATAAAAATTGGTTCCGTTAATGGATGCGGAACCCTTCCTTCAAGCAAGGCAATCAATGCCGTCTTAAGAGTCCAATTAAATCCGGATCCAATGACGCTGCCCGTCGCATTGGGCTTCGATCTTCTTGTCTTTCAGCACCTCCTCTCTTCTTACCTGGTTGAAGTGTGTGGGGGCTGCGATTTGCAGCTCCATGCTTGCCTCTTTAGCGTGCACGCTTATTCGTTGGAAGACGAGCTGCCTCCACGCTACGCCAGCCTGGAAGAAACCGCCACTGCTTACAAAGACATGGTGCAGGCCGCCAACGGACGCTTTCATTGGTTTGGGGAAACAGGTGTGGTAGAATTTCAGGTCTTTTAAGGCACTCCCAAGTGGTCTCTGGACCTTTTAAGCAGGTGGGGACCTGTTTACTCTTGGCTGGAGTGGGCCTTTGCTACTTCAAGGATTGATCTTTTCGTCCTGAATTGCATTTCCGAGCAGCTTTGAGTGGGGACTATTACAGATGGCCTTCCCACCTTTTCTATTCTGTATGAGTAAATCAGGTTTAGGTTCATGGTGAAACAGATGTCGCATCTCATTCAGTATTATGGGGTCCTTGGTGCTTGGAGGAGGAGAAAGGAGGAGGAGGAGAGGAGAGGAGAGAGGAAGAAAAAGGAGGAAGAGGAGAAAGGAGGAGGAGGAGGAGAGGAGGGGAGAGAGGAAGAGAAAGGAGGAGGAGGCGGAAGAGAGGAGAGGAGAGAGGAAGAGGAGCAAGGAGGAGGGGAGAGAGGAAGAGGAAGAGAAAGGAGGAGGAGGAGGAGGAGGCGGAAGAGAGGAGAGGAGAGTGGAAGAGGAGGAGAAAGAAAGAGGAACAGAGGAGAGGAGAGAGGAAGAAGAGAAAGGAGGAGGAGAAAGGAGGAGGAGAAAGGAGGTGGAGGCGGAAGACAGGAGAGGAGAGAGGAAGAAGAAGAGAAAGGAGGAGAAAGGAGGAAGAGGCGGAAGACAGGAGAGGAGAGAGGAAGAAGAAGAGAAAGGAGGAGAAAGGAGGAAGAGGCGGAAGACAGGAGAGGAGAGAGGAAGAAGAAGAGAAAGGAGGAGGAGGAGAAAGGAAGAAGAGGCGGAAGAGGAGAGGAGAGGGGAAGAGGAAGAGAAAGGAGGAGGAGAAAGGAGGAAGAGGCGGAAGAGGAGAGGAAAGAGGAAGAAGATGAGAAAGGAGGAGGAGGAGAAAGGAGGAAGAGGCGGAAGAGGAGAGGAAAGAGGAAGAAGAAGAGAAAGGAGGAGGAGGAGAAAGGAGGAAGAGGCGGAAGACAGGAGAGGAGAAGGAAGAGGAGGAGAAAAAAAATGAGGAGAAGAAAGAGGGGGAAGAGTAAGGAAGAGGAGCAGGGGGAAGAGATTGCATGAATCTGATCTCTTCTTAGCCTCCATCAAAAACAATTGTAGCATTCCCAAAATGTTCCCAAGAGGTGTGTCTCTGTGTCTCTATGTGGTGGTGTGTTCTGACCATTTTTGTAAAAATGGGATTCCATCATTTCAAAGCTTAGTTTGTATTTTGTTTCTTTTTGTTATTCCTCCTTGCCTTCCGGATACCTAGGTATCAGCGAAAGTGATGACATCAGCCTTATCCTATCTGAAATGGAGAAAGCCGTTCATTACTCGCACAAGGTTGGATCTTAGACCTTTCAAAACTTGACTTTCTTTTAAGCTACATCTCTTTGCCACGAGGAGGATGCAGTGGGTTCGAACATCTGGATGTAGCATTTTGCGCAACCGTTGAGGTCAGCTTGCATTCCCCAACGTCAGTTTCTAGGATGTATTTACTAGATCTGAGCTAGGTAAATATAAACGACCACAAGATGGCAGCAAAGGCACCCGGAAATCTCTCACTCCTTGTAGCCCTCTAGTGGTAGTTGGGATTTTTGCAACAGAAATCTGGTGACCCTAATGGGTGATCGAATACCAAAGTTAGAACAAGAAGCCTGATTCCTAATTTACAGTAGACCCGGACTTCAGAACCCATTAATTTATTTAATCTCTTTTCTTTCCCATCCATGGAAATAGATTTGAAGAAGAGCAACAATTCATACAATCAAAAAATGTATCGATGTCTCTATGGGTGTGGAGAAGAGGAATTTATTTATGAATTTTGCTCTGGTCTGTTCCCATGTTAGCAGTAGCAATAGCACTTAGACTTACATACTGCTTCAACAGTGCTTCGCAGCCCTCTTTAAGCGGTTTAAAGAGTCAGCCTATGTCCCCCAACAAGCATGGAAGGCTGAGTCAACCTTGAGCCTGATGAGATCTGATTGCAGGCAGCCAGCAGAAGTAGCCTGCAGTACTGCACTCTAACCGCTGCGCCACCATGGCTCTCGTTGTTAGGAAATACACACTTCACGAATCTCCCTTTAAATAGGAAAGGTTTGCTATGGATTTCCTTTTGAATTCATTCCTGTTAGAAGTTACAGTTCTGTTCTTTCATGAAGAGATTGTGATTGATTTGAGATTGTGGGTTTGAGATTGTGGGTTTGTTTTCAGTGTGCCGTGTTGGTGGAATCTTTAAGGCAGAAAGCAGGGAATTTTCCAAGGCACCAGTCGTTGTCTTCCACAGTAGATGACCTCTCATCACTAAAGAAGGAAGAAAAGAAGACCAGACTTTCAAAAGTACCATTTCCGAAGCCGACAACTCTCACCCTTGCCAGACTGGTAAGTTGGCGCTGGTATTTTGAAATGATCTCTGTCATGTATTGTCAGTTCTTGGCTTTGTTTGATATTTTCCCTATACCAATTCTGGTCTTTGTATCAAGAAAGTACCTTCTGTAGAATTGCCTGAGAAGGAAAATTGCTGGAGCAAGGAAAAACACGAACCCAAAATATGCAAGTTTTTTTTTTTTAAAAAAATATTATTAATGATGCAATTGCATGATGCAGTGGACTGGAGGTGGAACTCTTGCCTCAAAATCAGGAGGTAGAGGCAGTTGTTTCTCTCTCTGGGCACACTGAGAATTTATATACTTGGGAGAAAACTCCGCATTGCTGACAGGAAGGGCATCCGGCCAGTAAACACTCAACTCCATTCAATTGCTGTGATGACCCAGAGTGTATCAGAAATATAACAAAATCCAAAACGTAACTAAAAGTCCTTTAATGCCTTCAACTTGGCTTCACTGCTTAATTGTTCACAGTAAACTATTTTCAAAATAACATTTCAAAGGAAAGAAACACAGTTCACATTCAAAGAGCCGATAACGAAGCAAAAACCAAAAACAAACCGCACTGAATAAGGTTCCTCGACAGACCAGGATAGATAATTGCCAACTTCAGGAAGATAACCAGGTTCAGTCGGTGGGGAGAACACCAACCAAGATAAACCTTCTTTAGGAATCAAACACTAACTTGTCTCCAGCGTCTGTTAGCACGCAGGTCCAAACTCTTACGCAGATCTCATACCTGCAACCCATGAAGAGGATCATGGCCCTCTCCTCCCGAGTACACCACATTTTACCCTGATCCTCTCCTCCCTGTGTGCCCTAGGATGGATAAGGGATGGGCCTGGGTCCTTCTCTGACTGCTCCGAGTCAGTCTCCACCAGGGAGACTATGACACTTGCCCAGATTCCACCCTGCAAGGGATTATGGGATTGTTAAACAAGGATGGTGGATTAATGATGCAATTGACCTTTGGGAGAATCTGAGAATCTCCACAGACAAGAAGTTTTCTTATCTGCTCTCCATCTCTTTAGGGTTTCCGAGAACAGCACCAAGATGGCGAGAGGATCGGTTGCCCCAAAACTCTTTTGTGGCGTCCTCCGAGTGGCAAAGCCGAAATCCCACCAGGTGTGTAGAAGTGACACTTCATGGGATAAACCAGAGGGTGGTTCCATAACTCTTAAGCCGCATTTAAGTCCACAGTCAGCTGAAGCCCATCTACGTGGAAGTTGCCACGGTTAATTTAAGTCATAATATGGCTTGCTTCGATTTGCCTTAGAATAGGGATGTTCAAGGTTGGCAACTTTAAGACCTGTGGATTGCAGCTTCCTGAATATATGTTGGCTGGGGGATTCTGGGAGTTGAAGTCCAGAAGGTTTAAAGTTGCCAAGCTTGGATAAACCTGATGTAAATCTACTGCATATTAAGGAGTTAGGTTTCCTGCTGGCTGGAGAATTCTGGGTGTTGAAGTCCCTAAGTCTTAAAGTTGTCAAGGTTGGACATCTTTTACAGGATTGGGTGCATATGACTTGAGTTTTTTAATTTATCTATCCATCCGTTTGCCTGTAGTTAAAATACAGCGATGTGTTTAATACTTTTTCCCCCCCTGCAATGTTAACATAGTCTCAAGCTCCCTTTCAGGGTTTGTGGGGGGACAGCTGAGCAATCAGATATCCCTCCCTTTCCTTTTATAGGATGGGACTCATCCAAATGATATTATCAGTCTTAAAATTTCAATAGATTACACATATCCGGCTTGTAGGCTAAAAGGGAAAACAATACAGAAAAGAACAAAACAAGAGAATGAAAGCCATGTCCAGCTTGAAGGGATGGGTTAATCTGATTCTATGTATGAGGACTAGCTTGATACCCGTGCTTCGCTACAAAACTATGTGCTTGGGCTTAGTTTTTGGGGAGGAAAATAAGGAGTAAAAAATTCTGCCTCTGCCTACCAGCATCTATCAGTATTCATCTGGCTAGCGTCCTGTCAGTGTGTGTGAGAGTTGACGGCTGTTTGGAAACTGAAAGAGTATTTGCTGTGGGAGCAAGAAGGAGACAGCAAGGAGCCTGGGCGTGGCTTAGCTCAACTGTTCTGTACTAAATCTGGTTGCTGTTCTGAAACTGAAACTGAAACTCCTCTCCTCTGCTTGTGTTTTGCATTTGGGACAGATTTCTTTCCAGGTGGGAAGGGGGAGTACAACTCCTTAGCATCAGAGCGTGTTAATAATAATAATAATATAGGAAATACTAATGTTCTGATGGGTCATTTTGAAAAATCCTTTCTTTGTGAGCACCTAGAAGCCAAGAGAAACATACATGCCAAATTTCAAGATTGTAGGTTTTATGGTTCTGGAGATTTTGTGATGGTGCGTGAGTGGTATTTCACATATATATACAAAACAGAAACGGCTGTGAAAACCTGACACCCAGACGAACCCAATACGCAAGGCTGATGATGGCGGATGAGATTCTGCCAAAACATCGCTACAACTTTAAAAGCACAACTATAATGACGTGGGAAAAGACCCGAACAAAGCTGAATACCATACATACATATATATTGATGATGATGATGGTGGTTTGATTTATTGTGCAGTTCAGCCCATAAAAGAGATTCTCCTGGCCCGAAAAAAATCCAAGGCAAAAAACCAGCCACCGAGGTCACTCTGTCTGTTGGATTACAGCCGAAGCAAAAACATAGGTGAGTGTCTTCAGGTAATGGGGCAATTATTATTTTTCCCCCACAAAGATGTTTGAAAACTTTTTAGCATCCTAAGGTGCATAACATTCCCTCCCCTTGGTTACAGAACAGGAATATTTTTTTTTTCCATCCAAGAGATTGATCTGTGCATTTATCAATTCATATTTCTCTCCTTCCAGGAAGGTGTATTTAAAGAGAGGATTTCCCCCCACACACACACACAAAAAAAAACCCCAACGGGGTGTATTTTAGGAGCAAGAATAACACAGTTTTCTTCCCTTCCAGAGGCATTTTTCAAAAAGAGTGGGAAAAGGATTATTCCTTCGGTGGTGTTGCCAAATGAGGAGGAAATTTGCTCCACCAAGTCAGTATGTATTGTCGGTAACACGCTGCCTGAACAGAAAGATTGTTAAATCATTGAATGCTTCTTCAGTTGCGGTGTGTCCCCCATTCAGACAACAAACCTCCTGGTTTTTGTTTTTTTTTCCTCCTCTCCAACAGTGGCTCAGCAAATGGAGCCTGAAAAAGCTAAAATTAGATTTGCCCACTGTCGTTTTTGGGCCCGCGAGCGTCCATCGGAAGGAGAGGGTGGGATCGTTGCACAAGAAAGTTTCGGCAAAATATTGTGACATTTTCCCAAGTGTAGAAATGCAAGTAAGTCCACTCCTTTGGTGCTTTTAGAGGGAAGCTGAAATGTTTCTTTGTTATCCTGATTGTGCACAACTGTCTTTCTTTCTTTCTTTCTTTCTTTCTTTCTTTCTTTCTTTCTTTCTTTCTTTCTTTCTTTCTTTCCTTTCTTTCTTTCTTTATCTCTCCCTTTCTTCCTTCTTTCTTTCTTTCTTTCTTTCTTTCCTTTCTTTCTTTCTTTCTTTCTTTCTTTATCTCTCCCTTTCTTCCTTCTTTCTTTCTTTCTTTCTTTATTTGATGTAGTTATTATTTATAGGCTGCTTTTAAGGGTCATAGTCTTTCCAAACTGGCAGATGGATGGATGGATGGATGGATGGATGGATGGATGGATAGATAGATAGATAGATAGATAGATAGATAGATAGATAGATAGATAGATAGATAGATAGATAGATAGATAGATAGATATAGACATACATGGATAGACAGACATACAGACAAAAGAGGTAGGTAGGTAGGTAGGTAGATAGATAACAATGATACAAATAAATTAGTTAGAAATAGACACATGGTAACTACATGGATAAACAGACAGAAAAACACACAAGTAAACGGACAGAAATAGGTAGATAGACTAGACAGAAATAGATAGATGATAGAAAGATAGAAGAGAAAAAGAGCCCCTCCCTAATTCACATAAAGATAAAATGAGAGAGATGGACGGCACATTCAGATGTACAAGATTCTGCTCCTAAGAGCCATTCCAGTAAAAACAGTCTTAGACCTTCATGGCTTTGGTTTCTTAACCTAGCCTACATGATAGGACATGAGCTCCCATCACCTCTTGGAGTGACATCTTGTGATCTGGTCTTCCAGGGGATGGTGAAGCATCTGCAGATTCAACCCAAGGATTTGGACGACTACATTGAACAGATGGAGAGAGTGTTGCGATGCTACGTCCGAAGGCTACAGTGGCTTCTCTCGGGTCTGTCTATCCTACCGAAGAGTTGCTCCATTATTAACCCTCTTGGCAAGAGTTATTTGTGCTCTTCACTTTCAGAATTGGACCCCCCCCATGGCCCCAAAGTTGGGGGAAAACTAACTCCTTTGAACCAGTTCAGGCTCATAGCATGTGTGAGGAAAGGGGGATTATGATGAAACTCGTGTCACGGTGCAAGAACGTATGGGTGGGATTTGGGTTATGCTGTAACCCAACCTTGCTCCAGACACTGTCCAAGAAGTGCTCCGTTGACGAGAAATTTTGGTTCCTTCATTTCAACCTCTGTAGAAATGATTAGGGTGTTGTCAACTTGTCAAACATTCCTATGCCTGTTTTCAAGTTGCCATAAACAAGGGTGGATCTGAAGGAGCAGTATGGCAGTTTAAAACCAGACGTACATGCCACCCTTATCTTAAAAAGATTGTAGCTAGGCTACCGGATCTTCTGCCTGCGGGAAAATCCTTCATTGGAAAACATGATTGATGACACCCAACCTGTGCTTTGTTGGAGAATCTGACTTATGATACATCCAGGGGGGAGTGGGGAGACAGGGTCACAGGTGACTGTACTCATGATTTAATTAGAGCAATTGCTGGAACCCTGACAGGTGTCAGATTTTGTAGGGCCCTTGGTATCTCCATTCATCTCTAGCATTTAGGCCAGGATTGTAGCCTAGATCTGCCTTAAAAGTGCTGGAAGCTAAGAAGTCATGGACTCAACAATGACTTTCAAACCATACCTCAACAAACAATTCTCTTTCTTAGGCAGCCGCCGGTTCTTTGGGGTCATCTTGGAAGCCAAAGTTTGCATTCTCATTGACACATCTGGTTCCATGGAACTCTCCTTGGGTCTGGTTGCCAAAGAGCTCACCTCCCTTATCTGGGAACAGCTGAGAAAGAAGGCCACCAAGTAAGGAAGCTGCAGAGATAGTAGCTTACCTACATTCCAGTGATAACCAGTCTCAGACTGGTAAGTTGTCCTCATAAGCAGGGTTCCCCTGACCCCCACCCCCAAATTTCTCCCAAAGGGATCAAAATTGAGCTCCCTATTTTGTGTCGACATATAAGAACTCCAGTTGGTTGTAGGGTAGCCCTGTATAGCTACAGCACTGGGGAAATTTTGGAGGATAGTGAAGATAGTGGATCTGCTGAAGGTTCTGGTGGGATTTCTCAGACAAAGTCCTACTTGCAAGAAATCATTGACCTAATGGATGTGTTTGGAGTTGATTCTTGTTATTAAATTATACACACACAAAAGTCCTGATCACAGCAAGCTAAGGGAGCTGATAATTCAGAGGGTGTAACCTGAGGAACCTTGTTTGGCCTTTAAAGATCAAAAATAGTTACCAAAATATTAACATGGTAGAAGATGTGATTTACACGACTAGAAAGAATACTAAGGCAATGCAGCTTTAATCAAAGTTTAGTCATGGCCTCAGTCAGTCCATTTTAGAATGTCAGTTCTCAACATGTTACTCAACTAGTATGGTCCTTGCTCGAAAGTAGTGGAATGTTGCAGAGATAATGAAAGGAGGACCACCTGATTTTCTCCACTGTGAGATTTAAAATGCTCAGTTTGAAATCAACAAGAGACTCCTGAACAATAAAAGAGCTTTATTAAGCTTTTGCAAAAGTTACATAGGGATAATTGTTTAAATACAGTTTCAGAAACCCATGCCCAGTGACTGCCCCTTTCTGGGTTCACAATCTTTCCAGCAATTCAACCCACTTGATAGTTGCTACATCCTACTATTATTAATTTTAATATGACACCTGGTTTCTTGACCTGCAAACTATCTTCCTTTGACCTGCTAGCTAAGTTCTGTTGACCTGCCAACTAAATTCCTTTCTGGAAATGTGCTGTAAGACTTTTATAGCCTTGTTATTTCCTTACAGCTAGCATTCTTACACAATTCCTTACATAATTTCCCATCGGGCATTTTTAGGTTATACAGAGGATAAATATGGGCTTACTATTGCTGTATTCTTCACAGGAATCTCATTTCTCTCATCCGCCCCCATAGAAATGTCAACAAATTGCCCAGGGAAGAAGAGTCAATTGTAATGATATAATCTGTTAGCCATTTAGTTTACCTCAATGTGATCCACACCGCAGTTTTGCTGAAGGGGTTGTCTAATTGTCGCTTGCTGATAGACATCTCGCTTTCTCTCCAGGTTCAATCTCATTGCTTTTGCAGAAGAGGTAGAACTTTGGCAGGAATGCCTTGTGGAGGCCACCGATGAAATGTGCCACGAGGCTGCCCAGTGGGTGTCCCTCTTTCAGGCTCATGGGAATACATCCATTCTGAAGGCTTTACAGGTTGGTTTCGTTGAACCCAAAGCTTTGCGGTTCAGTAGGGTTGCCGTAAACCCTGGAGCCAATGGCATAGAGCAGGGACCTCCAACCCTGGCAACGTTAAGACTTGTGGACTTCAACTCCCAGAATTCCTCAACCAGCCATGATGAGTTGAAGTCCACAAGACTTAAAGGTGCCATGTTTGAAGATCCCAACCTAGAGAATGGGTTTTTCCTTCAAAACATTATAAGTGGGAGCTGCATGGGTTGCTGATTTGCTTCCAGGTGCAATTCAAGGGGCTGGTTGTCACCTTTAAAGCCCTTCATGGCTAGGGACCAGATGATCTGAGGGAATGTCAATGCTGCGGGTCCCATCTCTGAGGGAGATACCCCTGGTGGGACCCAGAAGAAGGGCCTTCTCCGTGGTGGTTCCCTCTCCCTGGAACATCATTCCCCCAGAGATTAGAATGGCCCCCGTTCTAGCACTGAAGACCTGGTTCTGCCAGTAGGCCTGGGGAACCCAGAGCGGGATGGAGCCCATCAAATGGCTCATGTGATGTGTTGTCGTCAGGGCAGAGTTGGGAGGTGATTTTTTATTGATTTGCTTATTTTCCAGATTTGGAGCTATTTTACTTGATTAATTTATTTGATTCGTTTTGTTAGTTTTTATTTTAAATATGGTTTTACATTCTATAAGCCACCTCGAGTCACCATGGGCGAATAGGCGGCAATATAAATTCAATCAATCCATCAACCAATAAATAAATCAGTCAATCTGCTATGGATTTTCTGGATTCCAGTGCTATTTTGCGGGAATATTCTAGTGGGAGTTTTCTTGAGACTGTTGGAAAGGGAAACTCAACCATTTTGTACCTGATTTGTAGCACAAATATACTGGGAAGAATTATATTAGATAGGTTATCTATAGCCCTACCGTAAGGATTGAGTTTTGGGTTCTTCAAACTACAGATTCTACATTTCTACTTACAACTATTAGTTTGGTGCCATTCGAAGTTACAATGGTACTGAAAACAAAAGAGACATATGGCCATTTTTCACACTTAGGACCATTTATTTATTTATTTTTATTTTTGTCAATTGCTTACAAGATAATAGGTATAAGTAAAAACATAGTTATGAATGCATGGATACATATAAGAAAAATAAAATATAAAAGAAACAATAGGATAGGGACGGTAGGTATGTTGGTGCGCTTATGCACATCCCCTACAGACTTCTTAGGAAAGGGGCGAGGTCAATAGTAGACAGTTTAAGGTTAAAGTTTTGGGGGTTTGGGGAAGAAACCACAGAGTCAGGTAGAGTATTCCAGACATTGACCACTCTGTTACTGAAGTCGTATTTCCTGCAATCAAGTTTGGTGTGATTAACCTTGAGTTTGTATCTATTGTTTGCTCTTGTGTTGTTGTGGTTGAAGCTGAAGTATTCATTGACAGGTAAGACATTGCAATGTATGATTTTATATATTATACTTAGATCGGACCGAAGGTGATGTAGTTCTAGGTTTTCTAGGTCTAGAATTTTGGGTCCATTTTAGAATCCCCAAGGGTCACGTGATCAAACTGGGCAACTGACTCGTATTTATGACAGTTGCAGTGTCCCAGGGTCACTTCATCACCATTGGTGACTTCCTGGCAAGCAAAGTCACTGGGGAAGCCAGATTTACTTAACAACCATGTGACTGACTTAACCACTTCAGTGATTCACTTAATAACGGTGGCAAGAAAGGTCGTATAATGGCGCGAAGCTCACTGAACAGCAGAAATTTTGGGCTCAATTATAGTCGTAAGCAGAGGACTACCTGTCAATTTAAACCATGGACAAAATACGTCTTTCAACAGGTGACCTACCAGGTTCCTCCTATGATCGTCTCCGAATCCAGATCTCTCATTGCCAGGACTTTCTGTAAAGCTTTTATCCAATGACAACCTCAATTGTGGTCATAAATCAGTGATGGCGAACCTTTTGGCTGTGGTGTGCCGAAAGTACACCTGTGCCGGCACCTACAATACAATGCACCCTGCGCCCCCCTGCGCATGCATGCACAACAGCCCCGCCCCCTTACCTGCACTGCACATGCGTGCGCCTCCCAGCTCATTTTCGGCCTGTTTGAAGCTGTTTTTGCCCTTCCGGAGGCTTGAGAGAAGCCTCTGCAGCCTTGGGAGGCCGGAAAAACGGGCCTTCTGGAAGTACCGGAAGTGCCCGGTTTCGGCCTCCGGAGGGCCTTTGGGAGCCCAGGGGAGGCCGGAAAAACGGGCCTTCTGGAAGTACCGGAAGTGCCCGGTTTCGGCCTCCGGAGGGCCTCTGGGAGCCCAGGGCAGGCCGGAAAAACGGGCCTTCTGGAAGTACCGGAAGTGCCTGTTTTCGGCCTCCGGAGGGCCTCTGGGAGCCCAGGGGAGGCCGGAAAAATGGGCCTTTTGGAAATACTGGAAGTGCCTGTTTTCGGCCTCCAGAGGGCCTCTGGGAGCCCAGGGGAGGCCGAAAAAACGGGCCTTTTGGAAATACCGGAAGTGCCCATTTTCGGCCTCCGGAGGGCCTCGGGAGCCCAGGGGAGGCCCTTTTCGCCCTCCTGGAGGCTCAAGGCAAGTTTCTGGAGCCTCGGGAGGCTGAAAATGGGCCTGTTTTGGCTCTTCCGGTTTTCCCGGAAGGCCCATTTTTCAGCCTCCTGGGGTACAGAGGCTTCCCTCAAGCCTCCAGGAGGGCGAAAACAGCCTGAAACGGGCCAAAAATCAGCTGGGAGGCGTGCGCATGCACAGTGCAGGTAAGTTTGGCTCTGGCTCACGTGCCCGCACACATGGCTCTGCTCACGTGCCACAGGTTCGCCATCACTGTCACAAGTGAAGGATTATCTGTTGGTTACTCAGATAAAATCTTCTTTACTTCATTCGGCAAGGTGTTTCTCCTCAATGACCAAATGAGGGAACTAAACATTTTAATCACAGCTTTGTAATGCCTAAGCTGGAATGGTGTGGTGGCCTAGAGATAGTGCTCTTGCCTCACAATTAGGAGGCTATGAGTTCGGTCTTAGGTAGATATTTCTCTCTCTGGGCAAAATGAGAATCTATCTGTTGAAAGAAAACTCCACATAGGCAACAGGAAGAGCATCCGGTCAGTAAACACTTTGCTATTTCCATTCAATTGCCCAGACTCCACCCCGCAAGGGATTATGGGGTCATTAAAAGATGATGATTGTAGTGTCTAATCTCTGGTTTAATTCAAGGTATGTTTGTTGTCATTTTCAGAGGGCACTTAGTCTGGAAAATGTAGACGCCCTGTACATTTTGACCGATGGAAAACCTGACACCAGTTGCAACTTAATTCTCAAAGAAATCGAAGCGCTTACAAAGAGTCATGCCGTTAGCATCCACACCATTTCTTTCAATTGCACAGACAGGTAAACTCTCGCTTGGCTTCCCAAAGTGATTTTTCAAATTGAACCCTGGACCAACATAAATAAATAAAAAAAAAAAAAGATTTCTGCAGCACGGCCAATTTAGCAAGTGACCAACTTCTCGGAGTCTTCCTGACTCCTTGGAACTTAATGTTGAGGATTGAACTCAAACGACTCCCAAATTGGGACCTTCTCTTTTTTTGTCTTCGATAGAGTAGCCAACGACTTCCTCAAGAAACTCGCCTTCCAGACCGGTGGACGCTACCATCGTTGCCATGGAGATGTGGATGGACAGTTGACTGCACACCAACTGCTTTCGCAAGGTTTTAAAGATGAGGAGGTACCTCTCATTGACCCAGTCAGAATCTATGAGCTAATCTTTCTTCCCAGTAATTTTGCAATGAAGTCACTGCAATCCACTGTGCAACACCCACAAGATTAGATTATGATTAGACCACTTCCCGTCAATCAAGTGTTTTTATCAATCTTGGCGATGTGTTGGTTGGGAAATTCTGGAAATTGAAATCCACACAACTTCAAGTTGTCAAGATTGAAAATCGTTGCATTAGAACAGGGGTCTTCAAACTTGACAGCTTTAAGACTTGTGGGCTTCAAGTCCCAGAATTCCTCCTCCAGTCATGTTAGCTCAGGAATTCTGGGAGTTGAAGTCCACAAGTCTTAAACTTGCCCAGTGTGAAGACCCTTGCATTAATCAGGACCTTGGACAGCGCAAAGTCTTAACACACCCTTGTTGTTTCAACCATTTTCACTCATTCATTCATTCATTCGTTCATTCATTCATTCATTCATTCATTCAATTTATTTATTAAATTAATGTGGCACCCGTCTTATCCAGAGATGACTCTGGGTGGCTTACAAACATTAAAATCACTACAGATTATATTGTCTATGGAGATACTCAATGATCTAAAAATGCTTTTTCAAAAGGCAACTGGACTTTTATTTCCTTGATTTTTTTCCCCTTGAAGACATTTTGCTTCCCATCCAAGAAGCTTCTTCCGTTCTGAATGAATGGTGTGGAAACTGCCCAAGGAGCTGCTGATCCAATTCTACAGAGGAATTATTGAGTCTGTCATCTGCACCTCTATTACTATCTGGTTTGGTTCTGCAACCCAACAGGACAGACACAGACTTCAGAGGATAATTAGAATTGCAGAAAAAACAATTACTACCCACCTGCCTTCAGTCAAGGACCTGTATAATGCACGAGTCAAAAAGAGGGCTGTGAAAAGATCTACAGACCCCTCACATCCCGGACATAAACTGTTTCAACTCCTTCCCTCAAAACGACGCTATAGAGCACTGCACACCAGAACAACTAGACACAAGGACAGTCTTTTCCTGAAAGCCATCACTCTGCTAAACAAATAATTCCCTCAACCCTGTTCAACTATTACAAAGTCTGCACTACTATCACTATTAATCTTCTCATCACTCCTTATCATCCACCCCCTCTCACTTGTGATTATAGGACTGTAACTTTGTCCCTTGTATCCAATTTATATTGACTGTTTCCTAGTATGATTTGATTGTTGATTGTACCCTATGACTATCATCAAGTGTTGTACGTTATGATTCTTGATTCTTAACGAATGTACCTTTTCTTTATGTAAATACTAAGAGTATTTACACCAAGACAAATTCCTTGGGTGTCCAATCACACTTGGCCAATAAAGTATTCTCGTTGAAGCTTCTTGGATGAGAAGTGAAACGTCTTCAAGGAAAAATGAAGAAAGTCCAGTTGCCTTTTCGAAAAGTACTTTTGGGGTACAAATTATATTATTGTTTGTCTAGCAATTTCATTTCTGGCAGTGATGGCCTCTCTCCATCTCATTCATCCTTCATACCATCTTCATTAGAGTTACCTTTTCCACTTCGAATTATTCCTAGTCAGTTCATATAGGGCTTCAGACAGGTAGCCCTCAAGTTATGACTGCAATCGGGGCCAGCATTTCCCGATGGTAAGTCATGACGGTCGTTAAGTTGATACGCCCCCATTAACTGGGCCTGGTTTTACAACCGTCTTTATGTCAGACATTGAGCGAATCACACATCGTAAGTCTGAATCACATGGCTGCAATGGCGAATTCCATTCTCCCAAATCGAAGGGAGGGGGTTTTTTTTACCAAAAACTGGCCAAAAAAAAGAGAGAGAAGAATTTCAAACCACGGCTAGATGACCATATAGGATGCTGCAACCAGTAGCAGGCATTGCCAGGGCCAGAAATGTAATCGTGTGACCAACAGGGAACAGCGTGATATTTTATAATGACTGGAAGTGCTTTATGTTGATATAATGTCAAAGGGTTATTAAGTAAGGTCATTATTATTAAGTAAGGTGTTAAATCAAATATTTTCTTTATATGGCCAGAAAGACATTAGCAGGACAGATTTCCTGCTTCCTACATTTCTAGCAGGTGTTCCCAAGGAAGAGGGCTGTTCTTTGACCTTTGTTTTCCTTAATGATCAATTGATCTTCTCTTAAACAGAACAAAACAAAACCTGCATTCTTGGTTGGTTGGGTTTTTTTTTCTCCCCAGGATCCTGTTTTCCCCTTGTTTGAAGGAGACGATTTGAAGAAGCTTGTTGAAGAAATAGACAAAGCCAGGAAATATTTAACACAGGCAAAGATATTTAGGTGACTGTCTAATATTTGGATTTGTCCATTTCCCTCCCCCTTGTTTCTTCGTTTGAAGGGTTGGGGGGTTTCTTGCTTGCTCTTTTGGGACTGGTTTCCGTTTTCCTTTAATTATATTTTGGAGGGAGGGAAAAAAAAACTCTCAGGGTGTTTGCTGTTGCATAAAATGAGCAGGAGATGAAAGCAAATCATAGATAATAATCCAATTTTTTTTTTGTATCTTTCTTTTTACTAGATCCCTTGTAGAAAACAAGAAGAGCCATCTCCCTTAATACAATTGCTTCCAGGTAGAATGTACATATATTTGCTTGTTGATCTTTTGTGCTGAATAGCTGGGCGTTTTTTCAGAAGGATATCTACTCCAAATATATGAAAACTTTCAAAAACACTAACAGTGGCCATATACACAAGTAATCCTTGACTTACAATCACAACTGAGCCTCAAATTTTCTGTTGCTAAGTGAGGCATTTGTTAAGTGAACATGGCCCTGTTTTACGACCTTCCTTACCACTGTTGTTAAGTGAATCACTGCAGGTATTAAGTTAGTCACCTGGTTGTTAAGTGAATCTGGCTTCCCCATTGACTTTGCTTGTCAGAGGGTCACAAAAGGGGAAGCATCTGAATTTTGATCACGTGACTGTGGGAATGTTGCAACGGTCATAAGTGTGAAAAGCAAGTCCCTTTTTTTCAGTGGTAACTTTGAATGGCTGTAAGTTGAGGACTATCTGTTCCTTATTCTCACCCAGACAGAATCAAGATGAGTGATCTTATGGGTGAATTACACCAGAGTTGTCTCTTTTTAATTAAAATCTTACTCTCTTGTCATTCTTTCCACAGATCCAGCAAAGGAGTTTAATTTTAATTTTTATTGTCATAAAGTGCTGCTATAATATCCCAGTTGGCAAATCTTCCTCCATTCACGCGGGAATTCTAGATTGAAAACAAAGAAACTTGAAAAAAAATCTTTCTACTTTTCTCGTTCTTTATATGACCCGGACAATAATCGCATCTCACACCACCCCAATCTCGGTACAGTCTCTCTTCCCTTCTTCACCGCCCCCCAAATGATGGATCCTGGGTGATCTTATTAATCTGGGGATCCATTTACAATCTTTTAAGCTTTGCCAAATGCAATAAGAATGGGCTGCTCACACATTGCTGTCGTTTTATCACTTTGCTTATGGAATGAACACTTTCTGAAGGTGAAAAAGGTTGTGTCCTCCCCCAGAAGCTGTTTTTTTTGGGGATGGAGAAAAAACTTCAGTTCCCACAGTTCCCATCGTCTTCTGGATTTGGGGCTGGTTTGCTTCTGTGAAACTCAAAAAGGAGAGCAAAAGGTAAGATGAGATCTCTTCAAATGGAAACTCCAAATTGCTGATCAAGATCAACATTCCTGGAAATATTGGACGATGTGGATTCCATCATCCCGCGTCAGATGTCCAGTGAAAAAGATTAATGAAAACATCTATGGAGATTCTCAGGGTTGAGATTCAAATTTTTAACAACCGGTTCTGTGGGCGTGGCTTAGGTGGTGGCTGTGGCTTGGTGGTCATGTGACTGGCTGGGCGTGGCCAACTCAATATCACTCACATTGAGGCACGCATCTCCTCGCCTGGCCTCTCATGACTGTGGGGATGCTGCAACAGTCGTAAGTGTGAAAAATGGTCATAAGTCACTTTTTTCAGTGCCATTGTAACTTTGAATGGTCCCTCCACACAAGCAAAGTACCAGCAAAGGAGGGGAAAAAAAGTCCAGAGACGTTCCTGAGACAGGAAGTCTAGTCCTGCCAAGAATGTAATAAGGGTTAACGGAGAGGCAGTTTCTGTAAGCAACACCAGAATGTTTCCTTTCTGCCTTCCTTACAGGATTAGGCCAGTAATTTCTTCTAACAACTGGTTCTCCGAACTGCTTAGAATGTTAACAACCAGTTCTAACGAATAGGTGCCAATCTGTAGAATCCCACCTCTGGAGATTCTCCATTATCCAAGTCATGGTTGTCCCAAAGGTAACTGGAGTGTCTTTGTTTTTTCTTGAAGGCGTTTCACTTCTTGTTCAAGAAGCTTTTTCAGTTCTTCTTCATCCACTTCAGTTTGGTTCAGTTCTTCTCATCCAAGAAGCGTCTTTCTTCAGCTTCTTGGATGAGAAGAACTGAAATGCCCTGCAGTTTCTGGATGAAGAACTGAAAAAGCTTCTTGGATGAGAAGCGAAACGTCTTCAAGGAGAAACAAAGAAAGTCCAGTTGGCTTTTGAAAAAGCACTTTTGGGGTTGGTGAGAACGTGTGTTGCAGAATACCATCTAAGGCTAAGCTGTTACACTGTGTGGTGCAGTGGATAAACCGAACTCAAAAAACGAGGCATATGTTACTGTCTAAGAAACAAAAAAACTGCATTTTTTGAAAATTCTGCCATCCTAGAACTATACTTCTTGATGAAAAAGGAAGAATAAATCAACTGCTCCATCACCACCACGTTTCTTTTGGAAAGATGGAAAGAACATTTCGAATGTCACGATCCTTTCAGTGTCAATAAACTTGGCAGAAGAGTTCTCCAGGAAAATAAGCTTGATTTAATCCTTTTTTCCCCCTTTATGTTTGCTTCTCCACTTCGTCCCTCTCCTAGCTCCCCATCACCACCAATTGACACATGGTTAGATTAACCTAGCTTTAAAAATTGGTGCCCCAGTGTCAACCCTTCGACGTAGCTGTGCCCAAGAAACCAAAATCATAAATATTTAAACCATAAATGAACCTTGTCATCTCCTTGTTATCTTCCTTTCTTCTGAAAAGCAACCCGCACTGAATTCTAACCCCTCGTTTGACTTCTTCACCATTTTGGCACTGTTGCCTGTAGCTCTAGGAAAGTTACTCAATTAACAATCATGATAAAGAAAAGCTCGTCATGCTAAAATGGTCACCTGTGCTAGTAGAGGGATGATGTCCAAACACAGGGTAGCAACACTAAGATAGCAACTGTGGACGCATCCATTTTCTACATCCATTGCACCATCCATATATGAATGGGAAAGGAATTCTACCACACAATCACAGCTGCCCTCTTGATTGTTTTTCACTCACAGCGCCCATATCTGCTACATTTCTATATATCAGATAATAGTTGGTTGCTGCTCTTTCGAGAAACAGAGTTGCTACCGTGTTTCTCCAACAATACGGGCCCACCCAGTAGGAAGACCCAGCATGTTTTCTAGGCATGAAATGAAATGAAATTAAGCCCCTCTCCCCAAATTTAGGCCTAGTTTAAAACATGCGAAATTGAGGGGGAGGGCGGGAGGGGAACTTTCCTTTAAAAGTGCCCCGTGGGCAGCCACGCCTCCTCACCAGCCGCTCGGTCAGCAGGCGGGTGGCGGCACATGGATGTCGGCCTTGGCAGGGCACTTTAAATCGTGAGACCTTCGGCACCTGCTGCTGCTCTTGCTTTTCCTTCGCATTCCTCCACCGGCAGCATTTCAACCGCTTCTCGGGTGGGGAAGCTGCCTCCATAGCTTCCATGGTTCCCGCCGGCGCAGGCGTGAGAACAGCGGCAGAGCCGGCGGAAACGTGGAAGCGTTTCTGCTGCTACTCAGGCGGGGGAGCCGCCTCTGTGGTTTCCACGTTTCTGCCGGTGCGAGAACAGCGGCAGTGTCGGCGGAAATATGAAAGTGTTTCTGCTGCTGCTTGAGTGGGGGAGCTGAAGAGAATGCCTTTTTTAATCCCCCCCCCCAAAGGCGGCCGCTACAATTTTACACAGCATTAAGCTAGCGCTCATCTCCATTAATGATTTTACACTATAATGGGACCCAAACTGCCGGTTCAAAATTTGACAAAACTCAGGGAAGAGAGTTACAGATGGAGGCACTGTGGCTGCTACAAGTTGAATTCACGCATCTACCAAAATAGCCCGCCCACCAGCTCCATACACACAACTGCTGTGCCCGCCCGCCTGTTTTCTCTTAACGACGTCACCAGACCTTCGGGTGGCAGTTTAGCGCCATTGCTTAGCAACCGCAGAGCGCCCCTGCTACATCCGATTCCACCTCAGTGGTTCCTAGTGGGTGAGAATCCTTAGGAACCATACCAGCTTTTCTTTAATTATGTGATGTTAAGTTATAGCCCAAACTGCCCGCCGTTTAGCCGTACAAAGCAGCACCGCTCGACTATTAGTCGTTTAATTAATTCCACTTCGTTTCCGATGTGCCGAAGCCTGTCTCCACGAAAGTGTGCTCGTCGTTAGTGGCCGTTGGTGCGCCGCTCGTGCCCGCTCGGTTCTAGGGGGTGGGTCTCTCTTGACAGCCATCTGCGAAGCTGGCAGAGAAACATTCGGGTTGCCCAGGGGAAACCTGATCCAGCAGGTCTCTGGTGCTTCTGTCTTGTGTACCCAACATGCCGGCAGAAACGTGGAAGCCACAGAGGAGGCTCCCTCACCCGAGCAGCAGCAGAAACTCTTCCACATTTCCACCGGCGCTGCTGCTGTTCTCGTGCCAGCAGAAACGTGGAAGTCACAAAGGCGCCCCCCCCCCCCCCCAAGAAGCACCAGAAATGCTTCCACATTTTCACCGGCGCTGCCTCTGTTCTCGCGCCGGCGGGAACTGTGGAAGCCACACAGGCGGCTTCCCCACCCGAGAAGCGGTTGAAACGCTGCCGGTGGAGGAATGCGAAGGAAAAACAAGAGCGGCAGAGGAATCAGCAGCAACAGATGCCGAAGTTCTTGCGATTTAAAGTGCCCTGCCAAATTATATTAAATATACACAGCTCATAGAAGAATTTTAAATGTATTAAGATTGAAATCAAAGTTAAGGCCACATCCACACCGCTGCCGCCCACCCGGTGATCCGGTGGGCGGGGGGAGAAATTAATTCACCCCCGAAAAAACATCCTAGCCATTTTTTCGGGGCTCAAAAAAAAAAATAAGGCCCTATTTTGTGAGAAACACGGTAGTTTTCATCCACGCACCTCAGGTCATATTATTGGCCATGAAGATTGGCCTACAATCTTCAAATTAATTGCTACTTATGCTACCCTGGCATTTCCTAGAATCTGAACACCTTCAAATTAATTGCTATTTATGCTCCATTGATTGTGTGCACATGTTATGTGGCCTCATCAGACTTCAAAATGTCTGCTTTAATTGCATTGTTGGCAACACAACACATCATGGGACAGGAGTACAATTCACATCATACGGTCCTGTACAGATGGATTTATGATGGTTCATAATCATCCAATCAATGGGCTGAAAGACAATGGATGAGTAAATGTCATTTTCAAAATACAACTCAAAGTCAAGTTGAAGGTTACATACCATTGTCTTGAATGGGTATTTAGTACTGTTACTACTGGTACTTCCATGATAGAAGGATTTGTCAGTGACATCACCATTGCCCATGGGACAACCAGTCAGGAGCTCTTTTTGTGTTCCTGTCAACTTGCCCATCAAAGTAATATCCATTTTTTTCCTACCTAAGAGACAAATAAAGGACAATATGAGAATAATTTTAAACACTTTGGAATACTATGAAGCACATCCCGAAAAACAAGTGGCATTGATCTTTTTATATGCACAGAAGGCCTTCGACAATGTGAACAATGCGATTTATGTTGACACAAATGGAAGAAATGGAGTTTGGAGAAAGGTTTATTAATATGATTTAAGACAATATATTGCAAACAATATGCAAAGATAACGGTTAATGGAGAATTGACAGAAAAAAATCATATTGAGAAAGGACACTGCTGTGTGACCATTGTTGTCTGTATTAACATTAGAAGTATTAAATAGAAATATTAGGAAAGACAAGGAGATAAAAGGGATGGAAGTAAGGAAAGAGGAGCATAAATTACAGGCATTTGCAGATGATTTAATTTTTATATTAGAAGAACCTCTAGGAACAGGATCAAGCTAATAAACAAAATAGAGGAATATGGGAAAATGGCTAGATTAAAAATAAACAAAGGGAAAACTAAGATATTGGTAAAAAATATGACACAGAAACAGAAAAAAAAAATTGATAAAGAGTACAGATACTCAGATAGTAAAGAAAGTTAAATATTTAGGAATTCAGTTGATGGCGAAATGTGGAACAATTAAAGATGATAATTATTATAAACTTAACAAATTTAAAGACCGAGTTGGAAAAATGGGGTAATATGCAGTTATCATTAACAGAAAGAATAGTGGCGATTAAGATGAACATATTACCAAAAGTGCTGTATTTGTTTCAAACAATTCCGATAAAATTGGGGGGAAAATATTTTGAATATTAATAAAATAGCATTGAAATATATATGCCAAGGGAAGAAAGCAAGAATTAACGTAAAAATGCCACAGGATGCAAGAACTAGAGGAGATTTGGGTTACATAATTGGGAAATATATTATCAGGCCATGGTATTAACCTAGATGAAAGAATGGATAACATTGAGGAATAAAAGGTTTGTGCTGTCCCAGCCAGTCTATGGAATGGGTTAGTTACTTAGGAATTGTGAGCTGTCCCCTTAAGGGAATGCATCATAGGAAATGTAGGTAAGGGTATCCTGGGAAACGTAGTTCATATCATGTGGCCACATCTGTAATCCTGATTGGCCACTAAATTGACCTTTGAGGGGTTGAAGGAGGTTGCCCTCCATTCTTGCCTGCACTCATTACTGATAACATCATTTCCTTCTATTGACACAAGATGGGTTAGGAGATAACTATTTTCCACGTGCAAGGCAGATATACAAAGGATTGGTCATTGAAAGAGGAACTTCGTCACAAATGTGAGTTATGAGGATACCTGATGTACCAATAAATGAACTTTGTTATGGAAGCTTTGTTGAGTTATCTATCTGCATCTGCAGAGATATAAATCTACCTCTGTGCAAAGCAGAACAAGGTTGTTAACAAGGACATGATTTGCAAATGGGTTGTCATGCATTTTTGTGGTATGGAAGAAGCAAAATACATGGGTACTTCAAAGGCATATGGTCAGCAATGCATTGTTGGGAAAAACAATGGGAAAAAACCAGAGAACAACATTATATGAAGATACCAGTCTAGTTGTCAACAATGGAAGCACTTATACATCCAAATGTTTGTAAAATGGGAATTATTGCCAGATACAAAGATATTTTAAATGAAAAGAGTGAGTTCAAAACAAAACAAGAATTGAATGAACAAAGGTTGGAAATTCTTTGGTATTCATATATGCAAATACAATCAAGATATGAAAAAGATATTAAAGCTGAAAATATTTATAAGGAGTTGACAGAGTTAGATAAAATATTAACAGGAATGGAAGATAAGCTGATTAAAAGATATTGTTATTTATTAGGTATTAAATTAGAAGAACAAGTTAAAGAAATAATGATAGCATGGACAAAAAAATTTGGATATACTATATAACTAGATAAATGGCAGAAGCTATGGGATAGAAACTATAAACTAACAACAGCATATAAAGAACACTTGTATAAGATGTTTTATAGATGGCACTTTGCACCAGCAAAATTAGCTAAGATGTTTAAAGATAAATCAGCCAAATACTGGAAATGTCACCAAACACCAGGAACATACTACCATATGTGGGGGTCTTGTATAAAACCTAAAAGATATTGGACAAAAATACACACAAGGTTGGAAAAAACAATTAAACAACATACAGACTTGAAACCTGAAATATTTTTATTAGGAATGGTATCTGAAGGTAACAGCAAAAAACAACAACCATATTTAATTATATATATGTAAACAGCAGCTAGAATTGTATTTGCTCAGAATTGGAAAAGCAATAAGATACCAACAGAAGATAAAATAATCAAGAAAATATTTGAATGTGCAGAAATGAATAGATTAACATTGGTAATCAAAGAAAAAGAAGAAACAATATTGTATGGGATTTATTTTATCAATGGTTAGAAAATAAAACTAATATGAATTAGATGAATATATAAAGTAATAAGGTTGTCAAAAATGTATATTGGAGAATACTTATAAGAAAATGTGATTATTATGATATTGGTAAGAAAAGTTATGAATTATAATTGTGAGCACAAGAAATATGTACCTAGCTGACACAAGGTTGAAATGGAATAGAATTATTGTATATAAAATAGAAAAACTTTTTGAAAAAACAAAACAAAGTGGTACCCATTTATCTACTTGCAGTTGCCTGCTTTCAGGTTGCTGAGCCAGCAAGAGCTGGAGTATGTGATGGAAGCTCATCCACACTGCAGCAGCAATGGGTCTCAAATGTGAGCCTGCTGATTGTCAGCCCAGCATTCTAACCAGAGGTGGGTATTCAGCAGGTTCTGACCAGTTCTGGAGAACTAGTAGTGGAAATTTTGAGTAGTTCGGAGAACCGGCAAATACCACCTCTGACTAGAGATTTTACAGTATCTTTCCCCTGCCATGCTCACAGAACCGGTAGTAAAAAAATTTGAATCCCACCACTGGTTTTAACCTTGTGAGCTCCCACATTCTTATGGGTAATCAGATAATAGATAGATAGATAGATAGATAGATAGATAGATAGATAGATAGATAGATAGATAGATAGAAAAGAAGAAACATGACAGGTTACCCAGTAAAAGGATTAGATATCCAGAAAATGTTTGTTTCACTGCTTTCGAAAATTACAAGATTTGGGGCAATGTGCCAAGCATGGTAGCCCAATGTTCCTTACTTGTTTTGGCCCTTTAGTTCTTCTGCATTACTCATAATTATTCTTATCCAGAACATAAATTTACCAAGGCGATGAATGTAATTGGAATGCCATAAAACATCCAGGATGAGTGATGAAACACTTGCTACTATTTTGGCTCCGGGAGCATGGTCATGAACACCGATAGTATCAATCCAACAAAGCTTGCTTACCCTTAAAGGATGCTGCTATAAAAGGTAAGAGTTTCCCCCAGAGTTTTTCTCAAGTCCTTGGTGATTTTGAAAAAATCAGTTCCACGAATCCACAACGAAGGAAACATTACTGGATTGTTGAAGGCACCAGCTATAGGCTAAAGGTAATGATTATTATTCAGGATTAAGCTATTCTTACATAGTTTTTAATCCATGGCCCTAGCGATGAAGACAGGTCCCGAAACTAGGGGGAGAGGCAGGGAAGATCCTAAAGTTTCTAGACTTTTTTTCGTAATTAAGTCACAGAACCAAAATTAAGCAGATGGCAAGGTTATTTTGCTTTTTACCAGCTACAAAACTCTTAGTAACCCATTCTAAAGGTTTGGTTAGACAGAACAAGAATTCCACATTTTAAAAAAAGTACCAAATGGGAGGGTTTTTTTTTTATTTTGTTTTTGGACCTGCATTTGTTCTCCAAATTGTTCTGAGGACACAAATCTTAATATAATGTGCGTTTCTAATTCACATGCTGCTTCTCCCACATCCCAAATTCCTAGTTCGGTTCCTACCTATTCTTCTAGAAGATGCACAGAAAAACTCTCCTTAATTAATTGGCATAGTTCCATTCTCAGACTAAAGTAATAGTATTTTAAGATACAGAGCTACAGGTTATTCTCAACTTCTAATTGTTTGTTTAGCATCTGTTTAAAGCTACAAGAACATTCAAAAAGTAATTTATGGGTATCTCTAGTTTAATGGAAAGAAGCAGGGGTGGGATTCTACCGGTTCTGTCCACCTGTGTAGAACCGGTAGTTCTGAAGAGCAGCAGACAGAGAGCATACATAGAACCAATTCTATGTCTGCTGCTGTTTTGGCCTGCCCGCCCGCCCGGGGTCTTACCTGACTTTTATTTCCTACATTTTCAACCACAGCTGCTTTGCGCGACACAGCTGCAGTTGAAAAAGCAGGGGGAAAGGGTTTTTCCAACCACAGCGCACTTGCACGCAGCTGTCCAGGCTGTTCAGCAGGTCGTAAATTGCACAGCGACAGAACCGGTAGTTATACCGGTCGGATCCCATCCCTGGAAAGAAGGGGTAGAGATGACATGATATAATTGTTCCAATCTCTAAGAGGTTGCCACAAAGAAGAGGAATGGGGGGTCACCTTCTTTTCCAAAGCACCTGAAAGCAGGACAAGAAGCAATGGAGGGAAACTAATCAAGGGGAGAAGCAACCTAGAAATTTCCTGACCGTGAGAATAACTAACCAGTGGAACTACTTGCCTCCAGAGGGTGGAGGTTTTTAGAAAGAGATTTGACTGTCATTTGCCTGAAATGGGTATAGAGCCTCCCACTCAAGCATGAGAGTTGGACTAAAAGACCCCTTTCAACTCTGTTATTCTGTATTTTGCATACTTACAACTGGTCCTTGCACTTACAACCAGTCCTCATCCTTTCAACCATTGCAACATCCTCAGGGCTACATGATCATAATTTGGGTGTGTGGGCAAATATTTTTATTTATTTATTTCTTTTATTTGGTTTGTCAATTGCTTACTAGATAATAGGTATAAGTATAAACATAGTTATGAATACATGAAATGGGTACATATAGGAAAAATAAAAAGAAACAATAGGACAGGGACGGTAGGCATGTTGGTGCGCTTATGCACGCCCCTTACAGACCTCTTAGGAAAGGGGTGAGATCAATAGTAGACAGTCAAGTTTGGTGTGTTTATGTGCCTATTGAGTCAATGTTGACGCTTGGTGACTATGTCCACTTTTCTACTCATTGCAGAATACCTTATGCCACCAGACTTGAAATTCTAGACCTAGAAAACCTAGATCTACGGCGCCTTCGGTCCAATCTAAATATAGTATATAAAATCATACATTGCAATGTCCTACCTGTCAATGAATACTTCAGCTTCAACCATAACAACACAAGAGCAAACAATAGATACAAACTCAAGGTTAATCGCACTAAACTTGATTGCAGGACATACAACTTCAGCAACAGAGTGGTCAATGTCTGGAATACTCTATCTGACTCTGTGGTTTCTTCCCCAAACCCCAAAAACTTTAACCTTGGACTGTCTACTATTGACTGTCTCATCCCTTTCCTAAGAGGTCTGTAGGGAGCATGCATAAGCGCACCAACGTGCCTACCGTCCCTGTCCTATTGTTTCTTTTATATTTTATTTTTCTTATATGTATCCATGTATTCATAACTATGTTTTTACTTACACCTATTATCTTGTAAGCAATTGACAAAAATAAATAAATAAAATAAAATGTAGATGGATTTTCTCTGAAGAGATCTGTCCCTGACTTAGCTCCTTCAGGTTTTCTGATGCTGTCATTATGTCCATCCACCCTGCTGTTGACCAAGCTCTTCTTCTCATTCATTCCCAGCATCAAAGGCCTCTTAAAAGAGCTGCATCTTCCCATAATAGATTCCACGTTGGATAATTTCAGCTTGAAAACTACAAGAATCTACTCACATAGTTACAAGGAAGCCAATTCAAGTTACGGGAATTTTACTTTTATTTAGATTGTTCAGTAAGAGTTGTTACTGAATGCTAAAGTGCCAATTGATGGAAGTCTACTCTGTTTATACATTGATTAAATTCTCATCCTGCCTCAGTAACTTCGTATTAAGAAAAAGGTAAAAGAATATCAAACACCACCCTGAAGTGCTTGCCAAATAAAAACCTAAATATTGCAAAGCGCTTCATAAACCATGAGGTTGGGGGTAACCGTTGGTTTTTGTTTCCTTGATTTTACGCAGGAAGGCTTTGGAGATCCATCCACAACCTGTTTGGTAAAGGCGTGTAATCTGGTGCTCTGGTTTAAAAAGCCCCCCCACATCTTAACAAACAAAACAGAAGTTTTCCAGCCATGTTTCATCAGCGCAAGGATGTCCTCCAAAGAAAATCCAGGGAAAAAGTGATCCACAGAGGCGAGGCATCTGACTGGAGAATCCCCAGGCAGATGGGATCCTTAGGTCCAAAGGCAATGATTACTGGTGGTGCGGGATATAGTGGATTCTACCTGAGCCGTGTTCTCCTCCAGGAAGGGATTGGTGTGGTTCTGCTTGATAGAAATGAACCCAAGTGGGAGCTCCCCAAAGGAACAGTCTTCTTCCAGGTAGGATGGGGATCAGTTTGACTGTTGGTGTCAGTCATGCCGCAGTCCAATCCCTTAGGAAAGAAAGCCCCTCGACTCCGTGGAAGTGAAGCGATAGCTTCTTTTACTACCAGATGGCGGGTTGCCGAAAAGTCAGGCTAGAACTGAATGTCCCACGTGAAACAGATACAAAATGCTTCCACTCACCCCATGACCTGTCCATCTTCATCCAATGAAGGTTCGCCTAGGTATTTTGAGAACGCTGAGATGTTTGGGGTATTCCACATTCTTTCTCAGGGTGCCTGGCCTTGGCTGCTGGCACAAATTGGTTCTGAGCTCCGCTGTTCTTTGTCAAGCTGTCATCCCATCATATACTCATACAGGGTTCTTGCCCATTTGTTCCCAACCCCTCTTGTTCCTCCTTCCCCCCAGCCTTTGATGGCAGAATGCCAGCAAGAAGCCAAGTCTTCCTATAGATTAAAGGTAAAGGTTCCCCTCATACATACGTGCTAGTCGTTTCCGGCTATAGGGGACGGTGGTCATCTCCATTAAAAAGCCGAAGAGCCAGCGCTATCCGAAGACATCTTCATGGTCATGTGGCTGGCATGATTAAGGTGCATGGAGGAACGCTGTTACCTTCTCACCAAAGTGGTGCCTATTTTTCCATTTGCAGTTTTACATGCTTTCGAACTGCTAGGTTGGCAGAAGCTGGGACAAGTAACCGGAGCTCACTCCATTACGCGGTGCTGGGGATTCAAATCACTGAACTGCCAACCTTTCTGATCAACAAGCTCAGCATCTTAGCCACTGAGCCATCGCACACACACATATGTAGAGAGAGAGGGAGGAAGGGAGGGACAGAGAAAATTAGTTAGGCAGAGAGTTGTTGGAATATATTAATTCTTGCCGCACCAACTGCAGTTGGTTTCTCCACAAAATGAATTGCATACTTTAATATTTTGGCCTGGATGGTTGAGTCTTCATTTACATATTGCAATACACTTTGGGAGAAACCTCTGCAGTTGGTGTGGCAAGAGTTAGTATCTTTCCAACGATTCTCTGCCTAATTTTTTTTTTTATTTTGACCGATGAACTTACTTGGATGAATAACAAAAACATCTCAGATTAACCAACTTTGTTAATTGCCATGCATTAGCCTTTTAAGATGGTCATGAATGCCTTTTTTTCAGCACTGTCGTAACCTTGAATAGTCATTGAACAAATGACCATAAGCCAAGGACTATCTGTACCCTCATTATTAATGCAATACTTGTTGGTTGTAAAAAAATCTTGCAACACTATCGGGCTTAGCCAGAAAATGGTGATGCAATCAACACATTGCAAGGAGGTTCCTTGATGCTTCTTGTTTTCATGTGCAATTTGTTTCTTTCCCACACAAACATTTTCCAGGCTGATGTGCGTGATTATGAGAAAGTCTTCCAAGCTAGTGAGGGAATCGACACCATTTATCATCTGGCCAGCTTTGGCCTATCTGGAGGCGAGCAAGTAAGTGGATAATACAGATGTATTTGCTATTTACAAGTAAGTATAAGTAATCTTGCTGGATCCATTCTGAGTCGGTCAATGGGACCAGAGGTTTTGTCTTCTGAGCTTTCAGATTCAGATTAACGGAAGGGACCTTGTAGGTCATCTAGTCCAGTGGTTGCCAACCAGTGGGCTGGGGACCACTGGTGGTCCACGAGAAAATGTTGGTGGTCCGCAGAGAAATGTCCCCCCCTCAAAGCAATTAATCCAGGCTGCACAGGAACCACAAGGCCTGCCATGGACTGGAGGAGCAGCTGTTCCGGGATGACCAAAGGGCCAGTCCTGTGACTCCTGCAGCTCTGGAATATGGGACCGACTTTCCCACCAATGTCAGCAAGCCACTGTCAGTTAAAATTCATATGAGTGGTCCGCGGGATTTAAAATTATGAGTTTGATGGTCCCTGAGGTCCAAAAGATTGGCAACCCCTGCTCTAGTCCAACCCCCCACCCCCCCACCCAAGCAGGAGACCCTTTCAGACTCATGTTGGAGCCCTTCTTCAGGGAACGTCTCTCTAGCTGTTCTGTGTGTGGTATTTATAGTGCCTGTTGTATATGTTCATTGGGGTATGTTGATGGCAGGGTTTTAAGTCATTAGCTGTCATTTGCTTGTGCTGCCTAATTACTTGATAGAGTGGTAGTAAACCTGCTGGCTGTTGACTGATGAGGTGCCTTTTTCCCAGGCTTCAATCATTTCCCGGCTGTTTTTGTCCTTGCTCATCCAACAATCTTAGTAGCTGCAAAATTGAATGTGACCTAAAAAAAACCCTCATCCTTCTGATTTTTTTTTTTCTTCCATCCTATTGCTTCTAAGCTCGAAAAGATAAAGGAGATTGAATCCATCAACGTGGGAGGAACAAAGATTATCATTGATGGTATGCCTCAGTTTGTTTTTCTCATTTATGCTGATACAAGGAAGCATTCTCATTTCTGGAAAACTCAGTAGCCTATTACAAGACTACATTCTGCAGGGAAAAACATAGTGAATGTTAATCCTGGTTTGTTGTTCTGTACTTGGCTTTATTTCTTAGATTTTTAAAAATATTTGTGGCTTGCCTTTCCTCTAAGAACTCATGAGAGGCCAATAACATAATATGGATATATTAGACTGGTGTATCTCAACCACAGTAACTTTGAGATGCATGAAGCTTCAATTCCCAGAATTCCCCAGCCAGTAGAGGGAACCTTAATGTATGGTGGCTGGGGAATTCTAGAAGTGGAAGTCCACATATCTTAAAGCATGCTAGCTGGTGAATTCTGGGGATTGAAGTCCACCCATTTTAAAGCATGCGGCTGGGGAATTCTGGGAGCTGAAGTCCACAAATCTTCAAATTGCTAAAGTTGAAAAACACTGGGGTAATGTATTGTTTCTCTGCAGTTTGCAAATCAAGAAACATTCCCAAATTGATCTATGGCAGTTCAGTGATTGTTATATTTGGAGGGGATCCAATTGAAGATGGAGATGAAACATTGCCGTACTATCCGCTTGAAAAGGTATATTTGGGTGTGAGAAGCATATTGAATGCAGGAGACTTTGCATGTTAACCACAATTTATCTGATTTCACCTTTAGACATTGACATCTCTCAAACTAAACAGTAGAGAAATGGTTTGCCTTTATTTATTTATTTATTTAATTTTTATACCGCCCCCTCTCCCCAAAAGGGACTCGGGGCGGTGTACAGCCCAGTTAAAACAACACAATCAGTAGAAAATTTAAAACAGATTTAAAAGGAATTAAACTAGTGGCTGGAAATATAAAATTACAGTAACGCAATAAAAACAAGGTAAAAAAGTTAAAAATTACCAAATTAATTAATTACCTAGTAATTAATACTAGGCCTTTGCTTCCCTCCTCCCCCCCTCCCCCCCACCAGAAATAGGTAGATTTCCTGGTCTAGTTTCACAGCCCTAGGATTTGCAATGCTTTGATTTCCCTAATTCAGCCAACTCTTATTAATCCTCAAAACAGAATTCAATTGTCCTACAACATTCACCCTTCTGCAAATTTTGCAATGCATTTCTCTAATTTCACGAATTAGACATCAGTTGGGGGATTCCATTGTCCTTATTTCTATTTGTATTTTATATTAAGATTAAAAAACCTTTAATCGTAATCATAATCATAATCTAAATATAGACATAGACATAAATATAAATAAAGGTGTTGTTTCTCTCGTAGCAACCTGACAATTATTCTAAATCCAAAACAATTGCAGAGCAGATGATTCTAGCTGCCAATGGAGCCCCACTTCAGGGTAGGTTTGGAGTAGTTTTCCTTCCTTCCTTCCTGCCTGCCTGCATGCCTGCCTGCCTGCCTGTCTTTTCGGGATCTTGAAAAACATTTAAGGAAAAACATTTATAAAAAAAAATGCCACATTTTATTTATGTATTTATTTGGAAGATTTATGTGGCCACCGTCTCACTTTCAGTGACTCTGGGCAACTTACAAAAACATTATGGAAAGGGGGACTCTGTCTGGCTGATAGTTCTCCCTAAACCAGAACAGAAAAGGACTGTACAGCTAGTCCTTGATTTAAAACTACGATTGAACTGGTATTTCTGTTGCTAGTGAGACATTTGCTAAGTGGGTTTTGCCTCGTTTTGTGACCTGTCTCGCTTAGCTACAGATCTTTGGGGGCTTGGTTGCGGTCATAAATTGAATAGTACCTATCCAGAAAGAGAATTTGCAGTACTTTCCTTCCCTCTTGTGACATATCTACTGTACTTGGTTTATACAAGATGTCCTTGTTTAGCTGACCACAATTAGGACCAGCCACTTGGTTGTTAAGTGAACTGGCCACTAAGGGAATCATCGTGACGTGATGATCTGATTTTAGCTTCCCTTTTGCTGGACAGAGCTAGGAAGCTTGCAAACGCAACGATGGGTCACTCGTGAATTTTCATGGCTGTCATAACTATGCACGGTGGGACGGAGGAAAAACCATGAAACCGAAGTTGTGTTTTGTGCTTGCTCAATGACTCTGTCAACTCATAAAATATTCCCCTGGTCTTTTTAGAGTTGCCAACAGAAAGGGGCTGGGGAGCAGTGCGGCAGCTTGCAAACCGAAAGTGCATTCCATAAATGTTTTCAAAGATAGTTTCTAGGTGACTGAAGTTTTTGCCGCGCAAAATTCTAACCGGAGAGCCTGATGGATGACTCTTGGCTATGGAGGTGTCCCATTGGAGAATATGAATTACGATATACCCAGGGGGTGGAGGGAAAACCAGGGTCAGGGGTGACAATGAATGATGTGTCTCAGAGTTGGCTCCACCCAGGCAGTGCCGGCATGTTCTCTCCTAATAAATCTTCTTTAAGCTCTGAAAAATCTGGCTAGCGGCTCATGATTTAAATGGGGTGGGGGGGAGAGAATACTGGAGCCTTGACAAGCTCTTTTTTCCCAGGGTTTTCTCCAGTGGAAATTCCATGGAATGATTTCATTTTTTTTCGTAGGCGGGGAGACGCTGCGGACGTGTGCCCTTCGCCCGCCAGGAATCTACGGTCCAGGAGACAACAAAAACATTGCCCGTATCATTGTAAGAGTTGCTTTTCTGAACTTTGAACACGGTTTAAATTCAGACGCTTGGCAACTGACTCCTATTTATGACGGTCACAGTGTCCTGGGTGTCTCCTCTTCCTCCTCCCATGCCTCCTCCTCCTCCTTCCATGCCTCCTCTTCCTCCCCCCCAGTCCTCCTCCTCCTCTTTCTTTCTTAATTGCATTTCATCCAGGGGTGGGATTCAAATTTCTTAATAACCGGTTCTGTGAATGTGGCCTAATTTGTGGGTGTGGCCTGGTGGTCATGTGACAGGCTGGATATGGCTCGTATGTATAAATATGATAAATATTTATGTAAATATTGATTTTTTAATAAAAAAAGAGCAACTTTTACCCAAAATCAGGCAAAGCAGGTAGGCAGATTGAGTTGCTCACAGAGTCACAGATTCATTCAGAGATCTACCATTCTGCAATCTGCTACCTGAGTCTGCACTGAAAAAATAGAAGCTTCAGTCCTAAGGAAGATTCAGCTCAATGATTTCCTGTTTTCTAGCTAATCTAAATCTCCTGGCACAGCAATTTACCAAACGCTGGCAAGTTTGATGGCATGCATGCCAGGAGTGAGTGGGCGGGGAGGGGAGGGGCCAGCCAGTGGTGTGATTTGCCGATTCTCCAAACTATGCAGAATCATAACAACTGGTTCTATAGAACTGGTCCGATCAGGTAGAATCCCACCCCTGATTTCATCCCACACTGAAATATTGGATGACTTTTTCTGGTTTCTTTTCCACAGAAAACGATCCAGAAATATTTACTGTACGTCACCTTTGATACCACGGGCACATGGACGAACTGGGTTCATATTGATAATTTAACTCAAGCCTATCTCCTTGCCCGAAGAGCTCTAACAGCAGAGAGAAATTTCATTGCTGTACGTAGTCCATTTCTGATTTCATGTTGGGTCCATTTTGACCAAATTGGCCATGGCATCTGCCCTGGGGAACTTTTGATGTTTTCCTGTTCTCTCATTCCTTCTGTTTATTTTTCTCCAGAGTGGTCAAGCCTATTTTATAAATGATGGAGAAAAGATCAATTTTTTCAAATGGACATCGGTTCTGGTAAGGCCTTTTTCTTTTTTCAGGAAATCTTTGGAGATTAGGCCAAATCTTCGGGTTTATTCTATAACAGGAGCCTCCAACTTGGCAACCTTAAGACTTGTGGACTTCAACTCCCAGAATTCCCCAGCCAGCCATGCTTTCTTGCCATTTCACCATTTAACAGGTTTACTCTGTGCCTCTTGTGCTGTTAAGCTCTTCCAGTGGAAGAGAGTATCTCTAGCTCAGGTTTGAGCTGTGGTGTCCATGATATTCTCTGAGCCTGGTTGATTGTTCACAGATGTTGAAACTAGATTGAAGCTGTGCCTGAAGTTGTCCATCTGCTTTAAAATTAAGCAATCTGAGATGTCAGCATCTTAGACCGAGCTAATTCCACAAACACTAGGGAATTCCAGGAAGTTTGGCATTCAGACAAATCAGCCATTGACTGACACTTAGAGGGAAACCACAGGTACACACTGTTCAAAAGAGACAATGAAAAATGTAGAAGGAAAAAAGAAACAGAACATATCCTCTCCAGCCATCAGATAAGCAGGCATTAACACCAGAGAAACAATCAAGCAAAAACAATACCTTAATTAAGGAATTACCAAGGAAAAACCCACACACCTCACCAGTACTGGCAAGACAAGCTACTATAAGTAAATAGTGAACAAACCTCATACTTACTCTAAGTGATGATGCTACCTAGATGCATAATATCTGCAAGCAAGCACTGAAACTCAGAGGACATTAAAGATTTCACAACTAACATTGCTGACTTGAGAATATCTAGCTCCCAATCAACACTGTAGGAAGAGAGCTGAGTTAGCCTGCAGTGGCAGAAAATTAGGGGTCTAGGCCCAGGGGTGGGATTCAACCGTGTAACAACTGGTTCGGTGAGCATGCACCCATTTGAAAACCACCCATTTTTGGCTCATAAATGCAGTGGGGCCAACTAATCGCTGGAACTACCAGTTCATCAGAACTGGTTCAAACCAGCTGAATCTCACCCATCTGGGCCCCCTATACACCTAATGAAGGGAGCTCCCAGAAGCTTCTATTTTTTAGGAAAGTTTGTTATTTGGAAAAGTGGCTACCCTATTCTCCTGAATTCTACTTCCTAAGGTAAATCTCGTTCTGTATTCACTTTTAATTCATCATGGTGTGGAAAATACCTTTTCTTTTTTGAGACATATTTCTTTTCTGTCCCTTACAGTATGAAAAGCTGGGTTATCCGAAGCCGAGACTGGTTCTGCCTGGGTGTTTTTTGAAAATCATAGGTAATTAGAATATTTCATTTTGAAGCTTTAGCCTCCTTCGGCCTATCTTGTCTAGGAAATCTCCAGTGACATTGAGATTCTTTTATTCATAAATCAATCAATCCAGGCAGCTCTTGATGTACGAACACAACTGAGCCCAAAATTTCTGTTGCTAAGAAGGACAGTTTCTTGCCAACATTGTTAAGTGAGTCACTGCAGTTGTTACGTTAGTAGCCCGGTTGTTAAGTGAATCTGGCTTCCTCTTTGACTTTGCTGATCAGAAGGTCGCAAAAGAGGATTGTGTGACTTCTGGACATTGCAACAATCATCGTAAATATGAGTCAGTTGCCAAGGGGCCAAATTTTGATCATGTGACCACAAGGATGTCGAATGGTCGTAAGTGTGAAAAATGGTCATACATCACTTTTTTTCAGTGCCATTGTAACTTTGAACGGTCATTAAATGAACTGTTGTTAAGTAGCCTATACATCTGTACGACTTACAAGTGTTCATTTAGTGGCCTTCAAAGTTACAACACTTGAAAAAAGGGAGTTTTTCCACACTTACAACCTTCGTAGCATTTCCCCCTCCTCTTGTGATCAATGTTCAGATGTTTGGCAACTGATTCATACTTACGACGGTTGCATTATGAGGGGTCACATAATCCCCTTTTGGGACCTTCTGACAAGCACTTGGGGAACCAAGATTCTCTTAACAACTGGGTTACTAACTTAGTACTTACTAACTTGTCGGGGTGGGGGTGGGGGGGCAGCAGGTGATTTTATTATGATTTTATTATTGTATTTAATTGATTTTTTAAAATCAGTTTTATGGTTTGAAACATGTTTTTTTAATATTCTGTAAGCCGCCTTGAGTCACCATCGGCGAAGAGGCGGCCATATAAATTTAATAAATACATTATCCACCACAGTGATTCACTTAACAAGGATGTTAAATGGGGCAAAATTCAATTAACCAAGGTCCCACTTAACGATGGAAATTTTGGGCTCCATCGTGGTCGTACGTCAAAGACTACCTGTATAGGGCTTCCTGCCTTCTTCCAAGGTCCCTTCTAACTCCATTATTCTGTTCTGTTCTGGTCAAGCGTGATTGGACCCACAAGGAATCTGTCTCTGGTGCATAAGCTCTCAGTGTACCCACAAACAAAAACAACGATAGGTCATATAGATCCTAAACGATGTCACTAATTGTAAGATGCAAACCGCAAGTGATAAAACATAAGATACCAATAGGAGAAGGTAGTTGGAAAGATGAGATGATGAGAAAAAATGAGAAAGGAGAAAAGTGATACTAGAAATACAGCCTACCATATGATACGTGGAGAGATGCGCTCCCACAGGGTTGGCCTCCTCGGGGTTCTACCGCCTGGTCGTTGCCGGTTGGCGGCCCCGAGGGTACGGGCCTTCTCTGCGGGGGCTCCCTCCCTTTGGAACGATTTGCCCCTGGAGATACGGGCCATTACCGACATTCAGACCTTCCTGCGCGCAGTAAAGTCCCTGTTTTTTCAACAGGCCGGCCTGGCCCAGTAACGATTTTTGGGGTTTTTAAAATTTGGTATTTTAAATTTTTTATCAGTTTTATATTTGCTAATTGTATATTCGGCAACTAATTTAATCGTTTTAATTTGCTTTTAATTGTATATATTGTTTCTGTTTTAGTTGACTGTACACCATCCCGAGTCCCTTTTTTGGGAGAGGGGGCGGTATAGAAATTTAATAAATAAATAAATGTGGCCCATAGAATTGTCAGGGATCAGATACAATTGAACGGATAACATTCAGTGTGGGAATGCAGTGGGAGTCATCTCCTGGGATTTGGGGTGAGTCTGCCTACTCCACTCCACTCCACTCCATTCCATTCTACAAGTATTTAGGGAAAAAATAGTCATACTATTCCATACGTACATCATGTTCTGTGCAACATGTATATTAGTCTGGTGTATGATCTTGTATCATGGTATATACACATTACACACTAACTGGCACCAGTGAAATTCATCATGTTAATCTGTTTGTGGTGCTATATTGTGTTTAGGAGCCTGACAGCCCATGGCTAGAAGATGTTTTTAAACCTGTTTGTTCGGCTGGCTATACTTCTGTGCCTTCAGCCTGATGGTAAAATGAAAAGAGACACTGGCCAGGGTGTGAATCGTCTTACTGGGTTCATTTCCACGTGTTCTTAAATCTGGATTGATTCACAGATCCCTTGTATTTTTCTCCCCCTTAAGTGTTGAATCTTCTTTCTCCTACAGTTACCTTGGTGGAACGCTTGTACTGGCTTCTTCACCCTGTATTTCATTTCATACCATTCCTGACCAAAAGAGAGGTAAACAAACAACCCACAACTTTTCTGCTTATGCTTTGTTGCTGCTGCTGCTGTTGTTAGTTGCGAAGTCGTGTCCAACCCATCGTGACCCCCATGGACAATGTTCCTCCAGGCCTTCCTGTCCTCTTGCATTTTCTGGAGTCCATTTACACTCACGCCGAATGCTTTAGGGACTCCATCTAGCCCCCTTCTTCTCTACCGACCCCTTCTTCTACTTTTGCCCTCCATTAGAGTCTTCTCCAGGGAGTCCTTCCTTCTCATGAGGTGGCCAAAGTCTTTGAGTTTCATCTTCAGCATCTGGCCTTCTAAAGAGTAGCCAGCATTAATCTCCTCTAGGACCGACCGGTTGGATGGCCTTGCAGTCCAAGGGACTTCTCCTCCAGCACCAGAGTTCAAAGGCCTCCATTCCTTGGCGCCCAGCCTTCCTTATGGTCCAACTTTCACAGCCATACATTGCCACTGGGGAAACCAGTTGCTTACACTAGCAACCACAAAGAAGTAACTGGGATGTGAGCAGAGTTCATTAACTCTCCTTTCTTTCTTCCAACTGGGGTACTTAACACAAAGGTGGGAACCTGTCTTTGAGAGGAAACTTCTGAGTTTGGGATGATGGCTGTTCAAAGGAGAGGATGCCACAGGGCGTCTTTGACAAACAATAGTGAGGGAGTCTGCTTATTATGGTTGTATGTAATAGAGGTTGCAAAATGGGTCAGTCATGTGACTGTGACTGCAGAGGGAACTCTCAACTGTCACAGCTTTGAATCCAGGTTGTAAGTCCCTTTTGGGGGGGTTGGTTGTAAGTTGAGGACTAATTCTGTTCTGTTCTCTTCTCTTCTCTTCTATTTTATTCTATTCTTTCTAATTCTAATTCTAGTCTAGTCTAATTCTAATATTATTCTACTCTACTCTAGTCTAATTCTAATATTATTCTACTCTATTCTACTCTAATTTTTATTCTATTCTTTCTAATTCTAGTCTAGTCTAATTCTAATATTATTCTACTCTACTCTAATTATTATTCTATTCTTTCTAATTCTAATTCTAGTCTTGTCTAATTCTAGTTTAATTCTAATATTATTCTATTCTAATTCTTACTCTATTCTATTCTTTTTAATTCTAATTCTAGTCTAGACTAATTCTAGTCTAATTCTAATATTATTCTACTCTACTCTAATTCTTATTCTATTCTACTCTACTCTATTAAGTCTAAGTCTAACCTAGCCTACTCTATTCTAATTTTAGTTCTATTCTATTCTACTCTATTCCAATTCTTATTCTATTTTATTCTATCTTATTCTAAGTCTAGTCTAGTCTATTCTCCTTCTAGAAAACAAGAGGTCCCATCAACCAACTTTAATGGACTGATGGCATGGTAATCCAGAATAATAGAAAGAAACGGCCCCAGTTTAAACCCTACATTACTGTCTGAAAGTCTGAAGCTTTTAATGAAATTAATTAGTTTGAGAAAAGGGCCTTCCTGATTCAGAGCTTTCCTCTTACAGCAGTTTTCTTCTTACAAGGTTGAAATCTTTGCAACACCGTTGTTGTTGCTCAGAATAGGAACCAGAGGACGGTTTTGTGACACAACTTTTACAAATACAGTCCTAATCCCAAGCCCTAGGCTGTTTTAAGTGTCCAAAATAAGTATTTTCTTCATTCACCGAGGCAGGAGATTAGCTTTTCTATTTTCTAAGAAATTACGCCATCTCGACAAATCTTGCCCGAGGCTTCTTGTTGACTGGCCAGCTGACTGCACAAGTAGTCCATTCATTTAGTGACTGTTTGAACTTACAACGGTACTGAAAAAAGATCATTTTTTACAAGCATGGTGACATCCCCATGGTCAAGGGAGCAAAATTAGGATGCTTGGCAACTGTCTCATATTTATGACGGTTGTGGAGGTCACATGATCCCCTTTCGCGACCTTCTGACAAGCCAAATCCATGGGGGAGCCAAATTCACTTAACAACCGTGTTGCTAACTTAACAACTGCGATAATTGACTGAACTCTGGTAAGAAAAGGTATTAAAATGGGGCAGAATTCACCACTGTCTCACATCCTTCACCACAGAAATGTTGGGCTCCATTCCGGTTATAATTTGAGGACTACTTGTGGATTTTATTAGCTGAATACAGGGGTGGGATTCAAATTTTTTAACAACCGGTTCTGTGGGCATGGTTAGGTGGGCGGGGCTAGGTGGGTGGGGCCATGTGACTGGGTGGGTGTGGTTTTTTTTCAGCACACCCCTCCCCCCTGGGTCTTCTGGGTCTCAGGGAAGTCTCCTGGGGGGAGCAGTAAGACAGAGAGGGGAATCCTGGAACAGCTGATCATAGGAACAGCTGATCATAGGAACAGCTGATCATTGGGAGAGGGAAAAAAAGAGAAATACTTGAAGGAGTGAATGGGCAGGGAAGAACGCAGTCAGCGATGTCGGGCATGCACGCGATGTTGTGCATGCACGAGAAGGACTGACTGGATGCGGAGGGGAGGGGTGGGTGGAGAGGGGTGGGGGTCAGCCAGGGGCACGATTTGCAGGTTCTCTGAACTGCGCAGAATCATAACAACCGGTTCTATGGAACCGGTCCAAACCAGTAGAATCCCACCCGTGGCTGAATACATAATTTGTGGCCTATCCTGGGAGTTGTTTTTGTGAGGGTTGTCGCAGCCATGGATCCGAAAAAATCAGGAACCATGAATTGATGTCATTGTGTGTTTCCTTCCTTTAGGTGGGACACATCCTTGTTACCTACACTTTTCGGATAGACAAAGCAAGGAAGCAGCTGGGCTTTCATCCAAAGAAATATTCCTTGGCTGAAGTGGCGGACGATTATCTCCGAAGAAAATCTATGCACGAAGACAAAGGAAGTCCCTCCCTCTAATATTCAGACTTGGCCCAAAGGTGGATTCTCCCCCCCCCCCAAAAGGCAACTGGACTCTCTTTGTTTTTCCTTGAAGACCTTTCGCTTCTCATCCGAGAAGCTTCTTCCATTCTGAGTGAATGATGGGAGGATTTCTATTCCTTGCAGTCATCTGGTCGTTAGCACTCTCTCTGAGAGTCATTGAGGCCCCCTGGAGGTTTACCTTCATATTTTTCATCTTCGTATTGTTTCTTTTTATGTTAGGGCTTTTTATTCCCCATTGAGCAGTTTTCAGAAACCTTTTTTGCCTATGGGGAACTCAGGTAGTCCTCAACTGACGACGACAACTGAGCCCAAACTTCCTGTCACTAAGCAAGACAGTTGTTAAGTGAGCTTTGCTCCATTTTACCCCCTTTTTTGCCACAGTTGTTAATCAAATTGCTGCCGTTGTTAAGGGAATCACCTGGTCGTTAAGTGAACCTGGCTGGGAAGGTTGCAGGTGATCACATGACCCTGGGATGCAGCAACTATCACAGACACATGCCAGTTACCAAGAGTGTTGATCACTTTTGGGGACGCTGCAACAATCTTAAGTCTGCAAACTGCTTATAAGTCACTTATTTCAGTGCCACTCAATCTTCAAACAGTCACTAAATGAATGGTTGTAAGTCAAAGGACTACCTGTAAATGGCTTGGTTCAGGGAACCAAGAAAACCACCAAGCTCAGAGAGCACCAAGGATATCCTCACAGGATAACCTGGAGCTACACGTAGTTACTTTTATCCAGGGTTAGGATTCAATTTTTTTAACAACCGGTTCTGTCGGTGTAGCTTAATTGGTGGGCATGGCTTGCTGGTCATGTGACTGGGTGGGCGTGGCCAACTCAACATCACTCACATGAAGGGGCGCTTCTCCTCACCTGGCCTCTCATGACAGTGGGGATGCTGCAACGGTCGTAAGTGTGAAAAAGGGTTATAAGTCACTTTTTTTCAGTGCCATTGTAACTTTGAATGGTCACCAGTTTTAGACCAAAACTCAAAAAACTCACGTTTGAATGTCAATCTTTCTAGCGAGCCAAGAAGCCTTGCTGAATGTCACTCATCTTGGTTCCTTGTCATTAAAAGCTTCTTTCCGGCAGCTCTGCTTTGTTATTCAATTATTTCTCTCTATTCAAGTGCTAACTCCAACGGGGGAGTATTTCCTCCCAACAGCAGTGTAAAAAGCTTAAAACAACCCTTCCCCTTTAAGAAAGTACTAGCAAATGTTTTGTATGCTCTAGTTAGTAGTGTGATATTACCAGAGAAAAAGCTATGTAGGATTAAGTTAACAACTCTTAATGCCTTTTTGGCTATGTAGTTACAGTGGGCTCTAGCACTTAGTTCATTAGAGATGAGTACTCCAAGGTCCTTAACAGAGCTTGGATCATCAACAAGGTCTTGACTATTCAGCTTGTATTTTATTTTCTGATTTTTTTTGCCAATATGTAAGACAGAGCATTTATTTGTTGAGATTTGAAGTTGCCATTTGTTTGACCATTCTGATACATCGTCGAGGTCTATGTATCTTTTCAAAGACCCCGGCCCACCTCCGGAACCCAGAGGGCCAAAGGGATAAGAACACGCACAATTCTTTGGTAATGTTACACTACTAACTAGAGCATACAAAACATTTGCTAGACCAATACTTAAATATAGCTCATCAGTCTGGAACCCGCATTACGTATTGATATTAACACAGTTGAGAAAGTCCAGAAATATTTCACAAGAAGAGTTCTCCGCTCCTCTACTCGTTGCAGAATACCTTATGCCACCAGACTCGACATTCTAGACCTAGAAAACCTTGAATTACGCCGTCTTCGGTCCGATCTAAATATAGTATATAAAATCATACATTGCAATGTCCTACCTGTCAATGAATACTTCAGCTTCAACCATAACAACACAAGAGCAAACAATAGATACAAACTCAAGGTTAATCACGCCAAACTTGATTTCAGGAAATACGACTGCAGCAACAGAGCGGTCAATGTCTGGAATACTCTACCTGACTCTGTGGTTTCTTCCCCAAACCCCCAAAACTTTAATCTTAGACTGTCTACTATTGAGCTCACCCCTTTCCTAACAGGTCTGTAGGGGCGTGCATAAGCGCACCAATGTGCCTACCGTCCTGTCCTATTGTTTCTTTTATATTTTTCTCATAAGTATCCATGTTTTATTTATTTATTTATTTATTTATTTATTTATTTATTTATTTATTTATTATTTATTTATTTATTTATTTTATTTGGTTTATCAATTGCTTACAAGATAATAGGTATAAGTAAAACATAGCTATGAATACATGGATGCATATAAGAAAAATAAAATATAAAGGAAACATGTATTCATAACTATGTTTTTAGTTATACCTATTATCTTGTAAGCAATTGACAAACCAAATAAAATAAATAAATAAAAAATAAAATAAAAATAAATTCCGACGGGCGTGCACAGACACGCGTGTGGCTAGCGGGCAGAGGAGAGGGGAGGGGGGCGCGGCTCGGCGAGAGAGCCTCGCTTCTTCTGTTTTTTTGAGGGCGCTTCTGATCCGATATATACGGGCCGGACCCTGCGGCAGCTGGGCGCGCGTTAAGGGCGCCGCCCCACGACCCCGGCTGCCCTGGATGGCTCGGCGCCGCCAGCTTGATGGGGAAGGGGGCTCCTATGACCCGCCGGGGGTCTCCGCCGCTCCGAGGGCAGAAGAGATGCGGCTGGAGCTGATCCCCCTCCCGGTGGGCAATTTGGGGAGGGGGCGCCCGGCTGCACTCCCCCGCCCTGGGGAAATTGAACCTGGCCAGGTGAGAGTTTCCCCCGCGGACGGTTCGTTCGTTAAAGGGAGAAATCGGGGTCTTTTCCTCCCTCCCTTCCCCCCCCCTTGCCTCCTTCCTCCCCTCTTTCTCACCTTTCTGCTCTCCCTCTCTCTCTCCTTCTCTTCCTCACCTTCCCACCCCCTTTCCCCCATCCCTTCCCCTCTGCCCCTCCCCTTCATTCCTTCTCCTCTTTCTCCATCTCCTTCACTCCCTCTCCTCTTTTTATCTCCTTCTTTCTCTCCTTCCCCCTTTCCTCCCCCTGTCTCTCCCTCCCTTCCCCTTCCTCTTTCTCTCCCTCCTCCTCCCCCTCTCTTCCCCTCACTCCCTCCCCCTCTCCTTTCCCTCCCCTCCTTCTCTTCCTCTCCCACTTTTTCTCTCTCCTTCCCCTCTTTTCCTACCCTTCTCTCCCTCACTTCACTTTCCTCTTTCTCTCCCTTCCCCTCTCTCTTCCCCTCACTCCCTTCCCTCTCTCCCTCTCCTTCCCTCTCTCTTCTTTTCCCCATTCATCTCTCCCTTCCCCTCTCCCTTTCCTTCCTTCCCTCCCCTTTCCCTATCCCTCCTTCTCTCTTCCTCTCCCACTTTTTCTCTCTCTCCTTCCCCTCTTTTCGTACCCTTCTCTCCCTCACTTCACTTTCCTCTTTCTCTCCCTTCCCCTCTCTCTTCCCCTCACTCCCTTCCCTCTCTCCCTCTCCTTCCCTCTCTCTTCTTTTCCCCATTCATCTCTCCCTTCCCCTCTCCCTCTCCCTCCTTCCCTCCCCTTTCCCTATCCCTCCCTCTCTCTCCCTTCCTCTCTCATTCTGTCTCTCCTTCTCCTTCCCTCTCTCCTTCCCCTCTTTCTCTACCTCTCCCTCTCTCTTTCCTCCTCTTTTTCTCTCCCTCCCCTCTTTCCCTCTCCTCCTCTCTTCCTCCCCCTCCCTCCTCTCCCCTCCCCCAGAGAGCACCACAGACCTCCTCATTTCAACCCGAGTTACACACCTTCTCCTTTCATGATAAAATGGCGGCTGATTCCTCTTCTTAACACCTGAAGCAGGTGAGGAGCAGGTGTCCCTTGGCTCTTCTGGATGGCGATTTGGGGGCTCCTCCATCGTCTCCCCAGCCTGAAACGGAGAAGCCTAGAGAAAGCCAGAAGCCCAGCCGCTTCTACAAGTGCAACAAGGAAGATGCCAAATTGGTCGAAAATGCTCCCGTCATCCTGACGCTGCCGCCAAAGAAAGTCAGCGACAAGGCGGTCATAACCGGAGGCGCCGGTTATCTGGGCTTCACGCTGGGCTGCGCTCTGGCGAAATCAGGAACCAAAGTCATTTTGTACGATTTTAATTCACCCATCTGGGACATTCCAAAGGGAATCATATTGATCAGGGTAGGTCTCGTTTCAGCTCCTTGGGAGGGGGAGAGAAAAAATATCCCACCCAAGCAAAGATATTTTGGTGAAGATTTGCAGGTAGTCCTCGATGTACGACAACTGTCGGTTTAACGACGGTTCAAAGTTAGGATGGCCTTGGGGGAGGGGGGAAAGGGATGTATGACCTGGATTCGCACTTACATCTTTGGTTGCTAAATGAACTGTTGTAAGTCAAGGACTCTCTGTCTCTCTCTCCCTCCCTCTTCCCCCTCTCTTTTTCCTCCCTCCCTCTCTCTTCCTCCCTCTCTCCCTCTTTTTCTCTCTCTCCCTCTCTTTCTCTCTCTCTCCCCCTCTCTCTCCCTCTCTTTCTCCGTCCTCCTCTCTTTCCCTCTCTTCTCTCTCTCTTTCTTCTCTCCCTCTCTCTTCTTTTCTCTCTTCTCTTCTCTCTCCCCTCTCTCTCTCCCCCCACCTCATCTCTCCTCTCTTGCTCCCTCCTCTTCTCTTTCCCTCCCTCCTCTCTTTCTCTCCTCCTCTCGTTCTCTTTCTCCCTCATCTCTTTCTCTCCTCTCTGTTCTCTACTCCCTCCCTCTCTCTTTTTCTCTCTCTCCCTCTTTCTCCCTCCCTCTCTCTTTCTCTCCCTCTCTGTCTCTCCCTCTCTCCCTCCCCCTCTCTCTCTCTCACACACACACACATATACCGGTGACAACAATCAAATCATCCACTTGATGGACTCCGTCCCTCTCTCGACGTCCCCAGGTCAAACCAAACCAGGTCTTCAGATCTTTCAAAAGAGTATCAAAATGGAGCCCAATTTTTTCTCTGTGGGAATGATATTCCACAGGGAGAGAGCCACCACAGAGAAGGCCCTTCTTCTGGGTCCCACCACATGGAGCTCCTTAAAATAGGGGACCCACAACAATCCTTACTTCCCTGCTCTGGTGGGTTGAGTAGATATAAACTGAGAAAAGACCAACCTTCAAATAAATTGGCCCCCAAACCAGGGAGCGCTTTGAATTCCCCAGCCAATGTGAAAAAGACGATTCGGGGAGTTATAGTTGGAGTCCGATAGGCTGTTTTATGAGTTGCCTGGAAAAAAAAATGGAGACTTGTCCTCCCATAAGACACACATAGAAGTTTTCTCCTGCCTTACAGTCGGACGTGAGAAACTTTAGTGACTTGTATTCAGCCTGCGAAGGTGTGGATTGTCTTATTCACACAGCCTCGTACGGGATGACCGGCATAGAACAAGTGAGTCCAGTTTGATTTTCCTTCGTTAGCTCTGGAGTTTTGCAAATCATGCAGGCTCTCTTGAAGATATGAGAAGTTTATTCTGAAACCAGGTGACAATGAGTTCTAATCCTGATTAGGCACAAAAAATCAGCAGGGTAACTTTGGACCGATCACCAGGTGACAGTGAGTTCTAGCCCTGCTTTAGGCCCAAAAACCAGGTAGGTTACTTTGGGCCAATTACCAGGTAACAGTGAGTTCTAGGCCTGCTTCAGGCACAAAAAAACAGCTGGGTAACTTTGGGTTGATCACCAGGTGACGGTGAGTTCTAGCCCTGCTTTAGGCACAAAAACCAGCTGAGTAACTTTGGGCCAATCACCAGGAGGCAGTGAATTCTAGTCCCACTTCGGGCATGAAAGTCAGCTAGTTGATTTTGGGCCAATCTTCAGGAGAGGGTGAGTTCTAGTCCTGCCATAGGCATGAAAGCCAACTGGGTGACTTTGGGCCAATTATGCTTTCGCAGTCTAATCCACCTCACAGAGAAAATCGAAGGAGAAAAGAGCATTGGGTGTGCAGTTCTAACCTTGGAATCAGGGTCAGCAAATAACTCTGGACATCTGACCCACCACGAAAAAGAAATGCAACATTTCAAAAGCATTTCTAGGACCTTCTGCCATGACTGCTCAGGAAATATAAAGGGGATAGAGCAGTGCTTCTCAACGTCAGTCTCTTTAAGACGTATCAACTTCAACTCCCAGAATTCCCTTGCCCAGGGAATTCTGGGAATTGAAGTCCACCAGTCTTAAAGGGGCGGAGGTTAAGAAACGCTGGAAGAGAGCAAGTCCTTTTCTGTGTTTTTGTGACGTTGTGGTTCTTCTTCTCCTAGCTGCACAAGAAACGCATTCGGTCGGTCAACATTGGAGGGACCGGAATTGTCCTTGAAGGTGTGTAAGTGGTGTTTTGTGTGTGGTTGTGATGATGGTAGGTGGCAAAAACAAAACCAGATCAACTTTTGCTGACCCATCCAAATTCAGGATTGAACTACTAAGAGGAGACCAGGCTTATATTTAAGCTTATATTTGGGGACTGGTGAGAGGGAAGTCACTTTTTTTGGTACTTACAGCTTATTGCCCCCAACAATCTTGGGTCCTCAATTTACCTACCCCGAGAGGATGGAAGGCTGAGTCAACTTTGAGCCTGGTGGGATTCGAACCTGCACTAATTGCAGGCAATTGCAGGCAGTTGAGCTAAGTGCTAGATGATTAACAGCCTGCACCACCAAGGCCCTTCTCTGCCTCCCATTGAGTCCCAGCTGATCGGCTGGGTCTCCTTTGGTTGCCCTGCACAGGAGAACGGAGCTGGAAAGCAGGTTAGAGGGGTGGAGAGGGAATGGGATTTTGCAGTAATATTCCCCTGCCACGCCTACCAAGCCACACCCACAGAACCGGTAGTAAAAAAATTTGAATCCCTCCACTGCTTCTCACCCAGTGGATTTTCCACTTCTCAGATTAACCGACAGTCCAGAGATCTCCTTGTGGTCTCTCATCCCAAAACTTTCCCCCAGCTCTGCCTTGCTTAAGGTTTTGAAGTCAACCCTGCTCAGCTCCCCCTTATCTTCCAGGTTTGATGCAATGGTGGCTCGCTCCTTCAACCTCTTGCCCTCCCACAACATTTGGACCACCTGGTGTGATTTGCACCCCAAACCTTACCCCTTTCTGTTTTTCCCCCAGTTTGCAAGCGGCAAAGGATCCCCAGGTTGATCTATACCAGTACGGTCAATGTAGTCTTTGCAGGACAAGCAATCATGGACGGCGACGAAGCAACCGTATCCTATGTTCCTTTAGAGCAGGTACGTTGTCCAGCTGAAATAAATTACAGGTAGGCCTCAGCTTACAGCCGCAATCAGGACTGGAACCTCCGGGGCGAAGAGAGGCGGTCATTAAGTAAGTCACACCCAATTTGGGGGCCTTTTTTGCCACATCGTTAAATGAATCAAGAGGCCGTTAAATCAACCTGGCTTTCCCCATTGACATTGCTTGTTGGAAGCCAGGTAGGAAGGTTGCAAGTGGGGAATCACATGACCCCCCCCCTCCCAACGATCCTGAATACATGCCAGTGGTCAAGTGCCCAAATCCTGATCATGTGACCACAGTCGTAAGTGCAAGGGCTGGTTGTTAAGTCCCTTCTTTTTAGTCCTGTCGTACTTTCTAACAGTTGTTAAAGGAATGGTCGCAAGTCAAGGACTGCCTGTACTTTTTAGCACTGAAGGAAGGAACTGAGCAGCTGATTTCTGCCCCGGCTGAACATTTTGCATGAGCGTGCCAGGTGGCTCGAACTCCAGATCCTTGAAACATTTTGGAGTGTGCAAGGGGGCCAATCCAGTGGTGGCATTCAGCCGGTTCACACCGGTTCACACGAACTGGTAGCAAGGATTTGGCCTGGGTTGCCAGACCGGTAGTAACTTCTGGCTGGCCACGCCCCTGACTTGGTCGCCCAGTCACCGCACACTCGCTTGCCCCACCCACCTGAAGCCTGCTTGCCCCGCCCACCTGAAGCTCGCTTGCCCCGCCCACCTGAAGCCCGCTTGCCCCGCCCACCTGAAGCCCGCTTGCCCCTCCCACCTGAAGCTCGCTTGCCCCGCCCACCTGAAGCTCGCTTGCCCCGCCCACCTGAAGCCCGCTTGCCCCGCCCACCTGAAGCTCGCTTGCCCCGCCCACCTGAAGCCCGCTTGCCCCGCTCACCTGAAGCTCGCTTGCCCCGCCCACCTGAAGCCCGCTTGCCCCGCCCACCTGAAGCTCACTTGCCCCACCCAGCTGAAGCCCGCTTGCCCCGCCCACCTGAAGCTCACTTGCCCTACCCAGCTGAAGCTCGCTTGCCCCGCCCATCTGAAGCCCGCTTGCCCCACCCACCTGAAGCCCGCTTGCCCCACCCACCTGATGCTAGCCCGCCCAATCACTCCTTAAGGTATTTCTTTATTTCCCTCCCGACAATCAGCTGTTCCTACGACCAGCTGTGCCAGGATTCCCCTCGCTTACTTACTGCTTTGTCCAGGGGGCTTCCCTGAGTCCCAGGAAGGCATAAAGAAACCCCTTTGCCCCCCCTCCATTTTTTGCCTTCCTGGGCCCCAGGAAGGCCCCAAAATGAAGTGGTGATGGTGGATGCTGCGGGCCCCCCCCCCAGGCTCAGTTTTCTGCCTTCCTGGGCCCCAGGGAAGCCTTCTGGGAGTAAAAACAACCCTCCAGAAGGCTTGCCGGAGATCCAGAAGACCCCCAAAAACATACGTGTGTGATGCCCTCTAGCCACATCCCCTATCCACGTCCACAGAACCAGTAGTACATTTTTTTGAATCCCACCTCTGGGCCAATCACAATTCTGAAGCCAGGTTGTTGTTGTTTTTTTGGCTTTTGAATCTCCTTCTTTTTTTTCTCTCTTTCTCTTTCTCGTTCTCTCTCTCTTTTAGCAAGTTAATGAATACTCCCGGACGAAAGCAATCGCGGAACAAATGGTCTTGGCGGCTAATGGATCCTTCCTGCCAGGTACTTCTCCGCAAGTTCTTTCCCTGCCACTTTTACAGTTCAAGAAACTAGGAAGGGTTTCTTTTAGAATGTTTGTCAGGTCCCTTTCTGCCTCTTATTTGATACTAGCGCGATACCCGTGCTTCGCTATGAAACTACGTAGTCGGGCTTAGTTTTGGGGGAGTAAAATAAGGGGGAAAATTCTGCCTCTGCCTAGCATCCATCAGTATTCATCTGGCTAGCGTCCTGTCAGTGGGTGAGAGAGTTGAGGGTTGTTTGGAAACTGAAGCAGTATTTGCTGTGTGAGCAAGAAGAAGACAGCAAGGAGCCTGGGTGGGACTTAGCTCAACTGTTCTGTACTAAAGCTGCTTGGTGCTGTGAAACTGAAACTAAAACTCCTCTCTTCTGCTTGTGTTTTGCATCTGGACGAGATTTCTTTTCAAGTGGGGAGCGGAGTAGAACTCCTTAGCATCAGAGCATGTTAATAATAATAATATAGGAAATACTAATGCTCCCATGGACATTTCAAAAAATCCTTTCTTAGTGAGCACCTAGAAGCCAAGAGGAACATAGGCGCCAAATTTCAAGTTTGTAGGCTTTACCGTTCTGGAGATTTTGTGATAATGCGTGAGGGGTATTTTGCATAGATAGATAGGATGGATGGATGGATGGATGGATGGATGGATGGATGGATGGATGGATGGATGGATGGATGGATGGATGGATGGATGGATGGATGGATGGATGGATGGCTGGATGGATGGATGGATGGATGGATGGATGATGGATGGATGGATGGATGGATGGATGGATGGATGGATGGATGGATGGATGGATGGATGGATGGATGGATGGATGGATGGGGATGGATGGTGGAGGATGGATGGGGATGGAGGGATGGATGATGGATGATGATGGATGGATGGATGGATGGATGGATGGATGGATGGATGGATGGATGGATGGATGGATGGATGGATGGGATGGATGGATGGATGGATGGAGGATGGATGGATGGATGATGATGGATGGATGGATGGATGGAGGATGGATGGGATGGATGATGATGGATGGATGGATGGGATGGGATGGATGGATGGGAGGAGGGATGGATGGATGGATGGATGGATGGATGGGATGGATGGATGGATGGATGGATGGATGATGGATGGATGGATGGATGGATGGATGGATGGATGGATGGATGGATGGATGGATGGAGGATGGATGGATGGTGGATGGATGGATGGATGGATGGCTGGAGGATGGATGGGATGGATGGATGGATGGATGGATGGATGGATGGATGGAGGGATGGATGATGATGGTGGATGGATGGATGGATGGAGGATGGATGGATGGATGGATGGATGGATGGAGGATGGATGGAATGGATGGATGATGGGATGGATGGATGCTGGATGGATGGAGGATGGATGGATGGATGGATGGATGGATGATGGATGGATGGATGGATGGATGGATGGAGGATGGTGTGGATGGGATGGATGGATGGAATGGTATGGCTGGATGGATGGATGGGATGATATGGTGGATGGATGGAATGGATGGATGGATGGATGATGGGAGGCTGGATGGATGGATGGATGGAATGGCTGGTGTATGGCTGGATGGATGGCTGGATGGAATTGGATGATGGAGGATGGAGATGGATGGATGGGAGGGATGGAGGGATGGAATCTGGATGGTGGATGTATGGATGATGGATGATGGATGGATGATGGATGATGGATGGATGGATGGATGGATGGATGGATGGATGGATGATGGATGGATGGATGGATGATGGATGGAGGGATGATGGATGGAGATGGATGGAGATGGATGGATGGATGGATGGAGGGATGGAATGGATGGATGGATGGATGGAGGGAGGATGGATGGATGGATTGGATGGATGGATGGATGGATGGATGGATGGAGGATGGATGGATGGATGGATGGATGGCGGGATGGATGGATGGATGATGGGATGGATGATGGATGGAGGATGGATGGTGGATGGATGGATGGATGGATGGATGATGGATGGGATGATGGATGGATGGATGAGGATGGATGGATGGATGGATGGATGGATTGGATGGATGGATGGATGGATGGGATGGATGGATGGATGGATGGATGGATGGTGGATGGATGGATGGATGGTATGGAGGATGGATGAGTGGATGGATGGATGGATGGATGGATGGATGGGATGGATGGATGGATGGATTAGGATGGATGGATGGATGGATGAGGATGGATGATGGATGGATTGCTGGATGGATGGATGGGCTATGAGGATGGATGGCATGGGATGATGAATGGATGGATGGAGGATGGATGATGGATGGATTGATGGATGGATGATGGATGGATGGAGGGTGGATGGATGGATGGATCTATTGGATGGATGGAGTGGATGGATGGATGGTGGATGGATGATGGATGGATGATGGATGATGGATGCTGGATGGATGGATGATGGATGGATGATGTATTGATGATATGGATGGATGGAGGATGGATGGATGATGGATGGATGGAGGGATGGATGATGGATGGATGGAGGATGATGAAGGATGGATGGAGGATGGTGGATGAGAGGGATGATGGAGGTGATGGATGGATGGATGATGGATGGTGATGAGGATGGATGGATGGATGGTGGATGGAGTGATGGATGGATGGGATGGATGGATGGATGGATGGATGATGGATGGATGATGGAGGTGGATGGATTGATGGTGGATGTATGGATGGATGATGATGGTGGATGGAGGATGATTGGTGGATGATGGATGAGGGATGGATGGATGGATTGGATGGAGGATGGATGGATGATGGATGGATGATGGGCTTGGCTGGGATGGTGATTGATGGATGGATGCTGTATGTCTGGATGGGAGGAGGGGATGGATGGATGGTTGGATGGGATGGATGGATGATTGGATATGATGATGGAGGATGGATGGATGATGGATGGAATTATGGATGGAGGATATGATGATGATGATTGATGATGGATGATGGATGGATGAGGAGGGTGGGAGGGATGGTTGCTGGTGGATGGAGGATGGATGGAGGTATGGTGGATGGATGGAGGGATGGATTGGATGGGGGGAGGAAGGGAGAGGGAGGGGGGGATGAGGGATGGGGGAGGGATGGATGAGGGATATGGATGGATGTATGGATGGATGATTGATGGATGGAGGGAGGGATGGATGGATGGATGGATGATGGATGGAGGGAGGATGAGGAGGAGGGGAAGGGAGGGGAGGAGGGAGGGATGAGTGGAGGGGGGATGGAGGAGGGGAGTGATGGATGGAGTGGATGGAGGAGGGAGGGGAGGGATGGATGGGGTGTGAGGGAGGAGGAGGAGGGAGGGATGATGATGGATGGATGGAGGATGAGGGAGGGTGGATGGATGGAATGAATGATGGATGATGGAGGGATGGTGGAGGTGGATGGGAGGAGGGGAGTATGGAGGGGGAGGGAGGAGGGAGGGGAGGAGGAGGAGGGGATGGAGGGGAGGGAGGGAGGAGGGAGGGTGGAGGAGAGGGAGGGCGGGAATGGAGGGAGGGAGGAGGGAGGAGGAGGGAGAGGGAGGGGGGGAGGAGGGAGGGGATGAGGGATAGGGATGGAGGGGGAGGGGGGAGGGGGGAGGGGAGGGAGGGAGGAGGGAGGGAGGGAGGGGAGGAGGGAGGGAGGGATGGAGAGGGGGGGGAGTGGGATGGAGGAGGGAGGGAGGGATGGAGGAGGAGGGAGGGGGAGGGCGGGAGGGAGGATGGATGGATGGAGCGGGAGGGGGGACAGGGGAAAACAAAAGGCGGGATGGGGAGGGAGGGAGGGAGGAGGGATGGGGGAGGGAGGAGGATGGAGGGCGGAGGGAGGGATGATGGAGGATGGAGGAGGGGAGGAGGGAGGAGGAGGGAGGGAGAGGGGGTGGGAGGGAGGGGAGGGAGGAGGGAGGGAGGAGGAGAGGGAGGGAGGGAGGGATGAGGGCGGGTGAGGGAGTGGAGAGCAGGAGGAGGAGGGGGATGATGAGGGAGGGAGGGAGGGATGGAGGGAGGAGGATGATGATGGATGATGGATGGGAGGGGGATGGAGGGAGGAGGGAGGGATGGCGGGAGGTGGGGATGGGATGGAGGGATGGGGAGTGGAAGGATGAGGGATGGAGGATGGCTGGAGGGATGGATGATGGATGGATGGTGGTGGGGGATGGTGGATGATGGATGATGGAGATGATGGATGATGGATGGTGATGGATGATTGGCTGCGATGATGGATGGATGAGATGGATTGGCTGGATCGGATGGATGGATTGCTGATGGCATGGATGGATGGCTGATGGAATTTGATGGATGGTGGATGATGGATGGATGGATGGATGATGATGGAGGATGGTGATGGATGGATGATGGATGGATGGATGTCTGGATTGATGATGGATGGATGGATGGATGGATGGATGGATGGATGGATGGATTGATGGAGAATGGGTGGTGGCTGGATGGATGATGGATGGATGGATTATGGATGGCTGGTGGATGTGGAGGGATGGATGGATGATGGCTTGATGGATGGCTGATTGATGGCTGATTGGAGGGAGGATGGGATGGATGGATGGATGGAGGATGGATGGGATGGATGGATGGATGGATGGATGGATGGATGGATGGCTGTGGATGGATGGATGTATGGATGGAGGATGGATGATGGATGGAGGGATGGATGGATGGATGGATGGTGGCGGGATGGCTGGAGGGATGGATGGAGGAGCGGGGATGGATGGATGGCGTGCTGGGATGGAGGGATGGATGTATGGATGGATGATGGATGGCTGGATGTGGATGGATGGAGGGATGGATGGATGCTTGGATGGCTGGCTGGATGGTGGAGGGATGAGGGATGGAGGAGGATGAATGGATGGATGGATGGATGGTGGAGGGTGGATGATGGAGGGAGATGGAGGAGGGAGGGAGGATGGATGGATGAGATGATGATGGGATGAGGGATGATGGGATGATGGATGATGGATGGATTGATTGATGGCTGGATGGATTGGATGATGGATTGAGGGATGGACTGGTGGGATGGATGGATGGAATGGAGCGGGGATGGGGGGATGGATGGCGTGCTGGATGGAGGATGGATGGATGATGGATGGATGATGATGGCTGGATGGATGGATGGATGGAGGGATGGATGGATGCTTGGATGGCTGGCTGGATGGATGATGGATGAGGGATGGATGGATGGATGGGGATGGATGGGATGGATGGATGGATGGATGGATGGATGGATGGATGGAGGGATGGATGGATGGATGGTGGATGGATGGATGGAGGGATGGAGGAGGATGGATGGATGGCGGATGGAGGGATGGATGGGATGGATGGATGGGGATGGGGATGGATGGATGGATGGATGATGGATTGAGGGATGGACACA